>CM021100.1:327268446-327358886 GCA_007115665.2 Sequoiadendron giganteum
AAGCAAGGAAAGATACTTCTGTCTACAAGAAACCATATCAGAATCATAATAATGTGACAGCAGACCCGATGCCACGGAACACTCGAACACTCCAAACTAGAACAACCCTCGAATCCATAAAGCAACAGTAGATGGTATGGTGATGACAGAATCTGGAAGCTATGAATCTCGATGCCGATGCCAAAACTAAGACTAAAACTCTTCCATGGGAAAAAGTACCATACAGACTCGGAACAATAACCACAAATTTAGTGGCCCTCAAACTGAGATGGATCCGATGCGGATCACTAACCATAGGCTCTCAATCTAAAGTGTGAACCAAAAAGAATCTGATATGTGTCAAGCTAAGACAAAAATGGCCAAAAGAAACTAAGATACTAGATTACAACCCATGCGAGTTGCCATCAAAACACGATGAAGATTATTATGCAAGAAACCCCCCCAAAGGAACTTTATAATAGTTCATTTATTACAATCCCCAATGACTGAAAAAGGAGAGAATGCCTAACATGCATAAACAGAAAATTAAAATATACCTCAGATTTTTGTAGAGGACTAAACCAGCTTTCCAACGCCGCAAGAATCGCGAAAAAAGGATCACCGAGTCAAAAGATATGCCCTCCGGAGTGAAAACAACAACATCTGAGTTCAAGGACCTGCAAAACAAATCTGGAGCAGAATCTAGAAAAACTGAAATATTGAATAGATCGGCGTCGGAATCAGCTTTCCAACAATATCTTGTTTGCAAAAGACGGACACCGTACGCAAAAGTTATACCCGATTTCGTGAAAGTGCTCTAGAAAGGCCAATAAGGCCTACAGGCAGCCCAGGGGGCTAAAAAAATCTCGGCCCCTGGTCCTGCATGCGACCAGGGGCTGGCGGACAGGGGCCTGGGGCGGAGCCCCTGGTTGCCCATACGACCGCTGCTGCAGAAAACAAGCCCTCAAGGGCTGGCGTGTAGCCACCGGTCTTCCATATGACCGGGGCGGAGCTGCAGAGGGCCTCGGGGGCTGGGCAGACCCGGCGGCGGATGGAGGGGGAGCCACCGGCGGCGGCGGCGAGCCGGTGACTGCCTGGTGGCCGCTCGGTGGTGGAAACCTTCAACACTGTGAGCGCCGACGGGCCTCCCAAAAAATGCATATTTTGAAATTTTTTTCGAAAACCGTGCCTCGTGAAGCATGCTGGGGAGGCCGTACGGCTTCCCTGGCAAAATTTTTTTGCCTTCCGGATCAACTTCGCCAAAATCGACAAAACGAAAGGTGATCTTAAGGTTTTCGGCCACTGCGAACGCAATGGTGACCTTCGTTTCTGCTCAAAATGCTTCAAAAAAACGGCGACCTCCAGAGCTTGCAAAAAAATACCAAAACTGAAACCCTCACAAATCTGGCAAATCATGGCCAAAATCTGCAAAATAAAAGTCAAACTTGACTTTTTCCAGCGCTTTGAATCCAATGGTGAAGCCCGATCTGATCCAAAATGCTGCATAAATGAACTCAAGGCAAAAAATCCTCGAGGAACCCCGAACGAAATCTGCAATGGTTTTCTCCAAAATTTGAGAAGGGGCTGCATGTCAAGGCTCTGATACCATGTTAGAAACCCTAGATCAGACATGCAAACCTAAACACCTTCCACAAAAGAGAAAACATTAAAAAGCAGAGCTTTGCATGTCAATGTGCAAAAAGATATATTCAGGAATTCAATATTACAATGAGATGATTTGCTTTATAAAAGCAAAGTATGCAACCCTAATGTTGACCTAAAATTAGCTCAACCTAAGTAAAGTTATGCAAGTGTAATTAAATATTAATTACACTAACAATACATACATACATTCATAAATATATATGTATGTATATATGTATGTGCATACATACAGACATTCATACATTCATAAATATATATATGTATGTATTTATGTATGTATGTACATACATACAGACATACATACAGACATACATATATATATGTATGCATGTATGTTTGCACATACATAAAGACATATATATATGTGTGTGTGTGCACATACATACACGCATATATATATTGTACATTAAATGAAAGAAGTTGTGCTATATTCAATAACAATAAGATATAAATTTTAACAGAAGTAGATTGTTTACACACTTGGGTTTTCAGAAATGTGCACAAGAAATCAACCAAGGGTTTCATAATAATAATTCCTCACTTGTAGGAATACACTAGGGTTTTCAGAAATTTGCAGACATTTGGTCAAACCCAGGAAATTCCTCATCATTTCTGGAGATAATATCATGAGATAGTCGAATTTAGCAGGTCGTGTTTAATCATTTAACCCCAAAAAAACCAGTATTTGGAAAAACAAAGCAAGGGTTTTCACAAAAAATGGTGTATACTAAATGGGTTTGTCGATTTACGCTCGTATGCACATGGGTATTTTATAAAAAGGTCGATGCAGACCATTAATCATTGTTTGTAGACATGTGGTCAAAACCCACGAAATTCCTCACCATTTCTGGAGACAATATCATGATACAATCGACTTTACCAGGTCGTATTTAATCATTTAACCCCAAGAAAACCCGTATTTGGAAAAATGATGCAAGGGTATTCGCAAAAATGGTGTATACTAAATGGGTTTGTCGATTTATGCTCGTATTCACATGGATTTTTTATAAAAAGGTCGATGCAAACCATTAATCATTTTTTGCAAACATGTGGTCAAACCCACGAAATTCCCCTATCCTTTCTGTAGACAAAATCATGATAGAATGGACTTTATGAGGCTGTGAGTACGCAGTAAAACAGGGAGAGGAAATCATTTAACCCCAGAAAAACCCATGTGTAAAACACCAGCAGCATGAGCCAACAAAATCAAATAGCACACCGCGGAAATGCATGTAAGAGGAATAATTTATTTAATAAACAAGTAGTAATAATTTCTCAATCATCGCATAAACCCTTCACGGGTCATGAAAATGCAGAAGAAAATGATTAACCAGTACCATTGTTTGCATTTTCAAAGGAAAATGATGTTTGATGTTACCTGTGCAGGAGCCGTGGAGACTAGATGACGTTCGCTTCCATGGGCGTGGAGACCAGTCGGCAGTCGCTTCCATCGTTGTGAGAACCTTCTAGAGAGCGTGCGCGGTAAAATGATGGTGCCCACCAAAAAAAACATTAGTCATATGCTTACATCGGACCCCAAATGAAGATTAATTGAGGTGTAATGTGTTTGGTGTTCGGTGCTAGGGTAAGGAGATTAATATGTAGGAGTGATTTGTAATGGGCACGAAAATGATTTTTTAAGGTGCCAACGTGATTTAGGCCCATTGACTTTTGAGCGGATTTGAATGATATAATAGTTTTATTTAAATGTTAATAGTGACATATTTAGGTGTTTTTGAAAAAATATTTTGGTGGTTGTAGCTGGCAGGTACTGGGATGTTAGGTGGTGGGGAGCGGACGACACCTCTAAAAGGTGTATTTTATCCAACGCTCCCGCACTCTACCGAATTGCCCAGAAGCCAAAAGCTTAGTTATAAGCTCTTAACTCGTGGGCGAAAAAAACTCATAATTTTTTTTTCGATTCGACGCATGGTTCACATTCTATGATTGCGCGAAGTTAGCCCTGGCGGGTACTGGGTCTTCTCCCCTAATTACTTAGTAATAATTTAGTATATATTTAAAAGATTTTTATTTTTTTAAAAGACTATTTCAACCTAACAACCACATATTTAGTACTACTTACTATATTGTCAAACAATTCATTAATTTTATAGAATATAAGTAATTTAGGGCAAACTAGCAAGCACATATTTATTACTACTTACTGTATTGTGAAATAATTAGTTAATTTTATTTAATACAAGTAACATAAAATTATTTTACTCAATATCAATAATTAGCCTTCTACCACTACTAAATCAATTTTCTATTTTCAAAATGCATATAATACTTGACCATGGTATATAAATTATTTTGCAAAACACAATTTTTATTTCCTAGTTATACAAATTACTATTCCAAATGATTTAATTTACATTAAAAATGATAATTAATATTAATGAACATGTAAATAATTTACCCATACTAACTATTTCTTCAAAAATAACTTCATTTTATCTGATTTAAAAAATTAGTTTCAATCCACTGCTTTGATAATTTACTAGTTTGAAAATGCATTTATTATTTGGTCATGCAGTAAATTACTTTATGAAACACAAACCTTGCTAACTACAAATACTGATTAATATTAACTTGCTAAACTAATCTACAATTACTACAAAGGTAAATTATATTCATTGTCAAGCGATTCATTCTATTTTGGCTTACATAACTAACTAGTTCTTTTACAAATAATTTTAATTAAGCTTAAAAATTATATTCATTTATAAACAATTAAATATATAGTTAGTTTTTTAACAATGTTTAGTACCATATTTGGGTATGTGTAGGATCATGATGGGCCAAAAATTGGCGATATTTAAGTGATATGATGGCTCATGTGGTTGATGACATTTTTTTTACCTAAAATTGATGAAACGAAAAGGGTTTTTAAAGGGGATTCTCAGCTTTCCACCAATATAAATTATGCTTTACTTTGAATTTAATAAATAATAATTATTTATTTTCTATTTGAATTATGACTAAAGTGTTAATCGATAGGCTGATTGAAAAAAATCTATAGCTTTCAAACAGTATCACATTTTTTGAATCCGAAACATGCGTCACATTCTATGCTTTGCATGCTATAGGATTAAAAAAAAATGAATTTCATCAAGTTTTGACCAAGTTAAGGAGGTTGGACAGACAAATTTTTATATTTTTTAAAATTTATAATAAAAAATTCATAATTAATTATTTACTTGGAAAAAAATTACAAAAAAATATGCATCACATCGGGACATGAGTCCCCTACTTATATCTAAAATATTATAGAAAAATATTATCATTTTATTGTGGTTAGGGTGGTCAGACAGACACCTACTTTTTATTTTTCCCTGAAATTTAAGTACTACTGCATTGAAATTTCAAATTCACCAAATAGATTTAAAAAAAAAAAAAAACCTAGTAATTTAGAAACTACATTCAATTTTCTATAGATTCTATTCTTACATATTTTTGAAATAATATAAATAACTTATTCAAATTTTTACGTCAATTTGTCTAACTCTGATTTTCTGAATTTTATTGCCACTTAAGGTCCTATTTTTTCCATGATGATCTTGCACATACCCATTTGCTAAATTTTATTAAACAGTAAATCCAAACTCTACCCTTATCATTTTACCTTCCACAACTAGCTATCTTCTACAACTAATAATTTGTTTTTATCCAAATAAGAAATTAGATTCATTTGCAAACAATTACACATACTGTTAATTTGTTAACAATGTTTGCTACCATAGTTTTTCAAATTTTATTCAACATTTAATCCAAAATCTACCCTCTATATTTGGCTTCTATAATCAAATACTCTTAGCATTCCATTTCAATGGTTTTTTTGCTACATTCAATACAAAACTCCAAAGACCACTTTCCTAGGCGACAGGAACATGACGCGTTGCATCACTTGTTTTAATATGTCAAGTTGTATCCATTTCACAACATAATACTATTGTATATCGCATTATAAGGTCTATATTATGTAATTCACATTATAGGGTCTAAACAAACTTAAAATTGTAAATCCATGGCCTCATTTGCATGCGACCCATGTCAAATTTTATATCTAATTTCACCTAGATAAAAATTGTGAGTCCAACAAAACAAAATCCATATAAGTCGTATGTGAAAGGTCACTTCAAGTATCTTGTTACAAAATAAAAGCATCCTATGATAAGACAATGAGGCTCAGGTTACTGGAATTGTCTATGAAGCATACAATCTGACCATTTGACCAAATTTATTAATTAATTAAAAATAAAGATAACATTGTATCTTTATTTTTAATTAATTAATAAATCTGGTCAAATAGTCAGATTATATGCTGCATAGACATTACCTAGGTTACTATTCATTTGGTAGTGTCGTAGTGGGAGTGTCGCAATCGTGGGATTTATCTTGTCGATAAAATCTCCTCACAGTCTTTTTTCTTCCACATTTTTTTGACGAGTATGTCCACTATAGGTCGAATTATTTAATGAAATTATAATGTAGTGTATTGGATAGTGTTGAAGGCAGCAACACATAAATTTGCCATGGCAACTGAGCGTGAACAAGCCAGCAAAGGGACCAATCACACACTACTACATACAAAGGCCGTTTAAAATGATAATTTAAGACAAAATACTAATTTTGTCTTAAATATGTTTAAGTTATATTTTTTATTTTTTATTGTTTCAAATTAAGACAATAGAAATTAAATATATTTAAATCATATTTTTTTATTTTATATTATCTCAAATTAAGACAATAGAAAAATACTTTTTCCTTTAAAATATATTTAAAAATACAAGGTGTACATACCTTACCCTCTTAAGGATTTGAACTTGTGACCTCTCTTAAATGAAAGTAGTGTGTTTCCCACCTTTTCCATGGCTCTTTGAGTTGGCTCTCTCGTTTCCTGCTGCAGTCGCGGCATTGCACTCGGAATGCAGTTTCTTGTGGTGGGAAGACAAGAAATTTGTGTGGCGGGAAGACTTATAACAATGGGTGTGGCAGGAAGTGATGGTTGTATTGGTTTTTTAGTGATCAGGATCTGCAAAAAATATCATACCATAACTGCCGTTTTCTTCAATCCGGATCTCCAGAAAAAAAAATTATACCCTAGCTGTTGTTTTCTTCAACCCGTGGGCTGCCGTTTTCTTCAACTCGTGGGTCGTCTGCAAGCAAACAGATAATATTATAAAAAACCCTAGATCTTGTCAAAATTCGTAACTCCTTCGATTACAGGCCTCCTGAGCTACTGTTTGTTAGCGAAACTTATGTGAACCTTATTGCTTCTTTTTTCTATCGTTATTGCATCTTCTGCATCTTCTGTAGATAATTTCATTGGATTTCAATAATTATAGTTTCCAAAACTCTGCTT
Organism: Sequoiadendron giganteum; assembly: GCA_007115665.2. Classification (NCBI taxonomy): domain Eukaryota; kingdom Viridiplantae; phylum Streptophyta; class Pinopsida; order Cupressales; family Cupressaceae; genus Sequoiadendron; species Sequoiadendron giganteum. The sequence continues at coordinate 327,275,456 of CM021100.1, forward strand.
CTTGTTGGACTTCATAAAATACCGTGAACTGGGTTCCCATGTATAATTTTGTGTTCAAAAGTAAAATATGTGGCTGGTATTTTGGGTCCCTTCTCTTTTACACGCATTTAACTAGTTTCCGGTTATCTCCTAGCCTCTCACATATTTGTATGTAATTGTTTCAAAGGCATCGGTGAGTTGTAAGGAAGCTTAACTTGGGCATTAAGGAAAAAGTTGAGAAAATAGAGTAGTGAGTTTTGACTGCAGTTTTAATATTTAACAACGAATATTGATATTGAAGTAGCATTTTTATTTTTCATGGTGGTTTTGTTTATTACTTGCATGCTATGCGGCATTCTGAACTTAATTCTTATTTTTTATGATTTTTTGTAATTTTGTACTGACAAACCCAACCCCAAAAGATGTGCCACACCAGTGTACCCAAAAACAAACCAGTATCTTAGGCTAGTTATTTTTATAGTTTAGGTAACTTATTGTGAAACAGGGATCTAGTTTACTGGATCTGGATCACATGGCTCTTACTCATAATATAGAACTTAACATAGAGTCCGCTGGTGATACTCCAAAGGGCTTCAAAAAGCAATTAGGCACTCCACATTGTGAAAGTGTAGAATGGTCCCTCATTTTAGTGAAATGGTCCTAACGTAGTAAGTTAGTAACAATGATCAGTTCAAGTATCCTAATAGGCAACCTTGTGGAGAACAGGTCCTAATGGTTCTTTTTTACATTCTCCTCTATATAATTTATCAAATGGTTCACTCAAAGAATCTTTGTCCCCTCAGTTTTTCTATGAAATGCAGCGAAGTTCCTGTCGAAGACTCGCAGAACAGTTTGGGCCTGGGAAAAATGTAAAAATTTGATGAGTCTATATGCTCAATCTATATGTTGTCTTGTATTTTGTTTTGCTTGTTCAGGTTCTCAGTTGATTTGACATTTACCATTACTACTATCCAACTGTTAACCATTGACAACCATGTGTGCACTGTGGCAACTACTATGACATGTTTACAGACCCTCCAATTCAATTCCAAGGCAATATATGAGAAGGTTTGTTGGGAGCAATGAGAATTGTTTTGAAATAATAATAATAAAATAAAGTCTTCACAATGTTAATAGAACACTCGTTATTTGTCCAAAAACTATGTAGGGATAAAAGTAGGGATATATTAAGACGGACTCAAAATGAGGAAGGTTGAAATATATTGATCAGAAAAATATCAATTGCATTCCACACAGCAAGCCAGGATGCAAAAATCTATTTATTGAAGTTTTATCTTTAATTCTTGGCTGGGAAAAAGCTTGTGAAAATTTTATCTACCAAAGCTAATTAAGAGTTTCAGAAGCTTTTATGTATATCCTTGAGTTGCCAGGGAGAATCTGCAAGTATAATGCCCAGCAGTATTATTTGATAAGAATCAACATGATTGCAGATAAGTACAACACACAACACAGAGTTGGTATCATATAATATTCATAAGTTTAAATACATAGCACCCTGAAAGAAACCAAAAATGATGCTAAAGAAGGGATGGAAGGTTCATTGTGTTGCACATGCACTGCAATGTGCTTATATTTTATTTACATAATCAAACTCAATATATGGTATAAATTAGTGTCTGCATATATACATTACCCATCCTTTTGGTCATCATTAAGGAAGATCCCTCATCTCTGTGCCTGCATATATCAGAATATCTGATGAAGCCCAGGCCATCTATCATTTTATTTTGTCTTGAACTCATCAAATTCCCCTAACTTCTCCAAAATCATGAAATTCAGTAGGCATAGAAAATAACTTCTACTTCATTTGAGAAGAAAGCAAAATTTCTTATGTTCTGATTCAGATGCCAAAGTTAATGTCAGCAGGAGTTAATTGTATGTCTCCGTAGTGATAAGTTGGCTTGTGAGTAAATAAAATGTCAGTTGAAATCAAGTAACCCTACTGAAACCTATTTTTTGGGTGTAAATATGGTCTATTATGTTATAGTTTATGTTCATCCCTTGGAAATACTGCTACCAAACAAGCCCTTTGGGCCTACCCCATGAGATGCAGCAAATTAGAACGCTTAACAACTGCATTCTAAATCAAATAGCAACAATGAAAAATATCTGTGAGACATCTTATCTAATTCCACAGGTGCCATCCTCAAACATTTAAGTTACCGGATTCGCACCCGGAGGCCTCGAACCCGGTACGGGTTTGCCTGCGGGTGCGCCTTGGGTACGCACAGGGTGCGCGCCCAGGCCCGTGGGTTCTCTCGGGTGCGCACCCTGTGCGTACCCAGGGCGCACCCAGTCAATTGGTGCGTGGACCCGAAGGTACCAGCCACGTACCTGGGTGCACCTCGAAAAACCCACGGCCCAAAACTTATAAAGTGGGCCCAAACATAAATAAAAAAACATTTTTTTATTATTATTTAATATTTTGTCTCCTAACTCTAATCCGGCCCAATATGAGGTGCGCCATGGAGTTTTGTATGGTTTCAAAAGCCTTAAATTGGTGGGAGCACGCCAGGGGCGTTGCCCCCGGACCCCGCGAGGGGCGCTGCCCCTCGACCCCGCTGGGGGCATTGCCCCCAGACCCCCGCGAGGGGCGCTGCCCCTTGACCCCACTGGGGGCGTTGCCCCCAGACCCCCACAAGGGGCGCTGCCCCTCGACCCCACTTGGGGCATTGTCCCTAGACCCCCACGAGGGGCGCTACCCCTCGACCCCATTGGAGACATTGCCCTCAAACTCCCATTGAATTTAATTGGTACTCTCCAAGTCCAAGTTTCCATAGTTTTCCTACAAGTCTTCATTTATAATATCGCATTTAAGGCTTTTGAAACCATACAAAACTCCATGCTGCACCTCATTTTTATGGGAAAGAGGAAGATGTAAATTTGTAAAATATATTAATATAGTATTTACTTTCAGTTTTACAAAAACAATTTTCTATTTTCATTTTGTTTAAGAATATCAACATCAATGCATTCCACATGAGGATGCCATTTTGTACCCAATTTGCTTTCAAATCAGTCAAATACAACTATCAATTGACATTTACTATTTATCTTTGGCATTTGGCATTGATCAATGATCAAGTATCATACTATGAAATGATTTAGTTTTACAATTCTGTATATTTCTCTTTTTTTTTTTGTATATATAATACATATACATGTACCCATACGTACCCAAACCCCTAAAAAAAATTTTCACGTACCCACGTACCGGGTTCTCGTACCCGAACCCGAACCCGAACCCGTAACTTAGTCAAACATTTTATGCTTTTTTCGGTCATCCTTGTTACAGGCTTCTTCAAGCTCTTCATCAATGTCAATGAGAAACAGATGATCCCCATCCCTGATGACATCAATAACATCTATTTCTGCACATTCTTTGTTCAAGGCTTTGACACGAGTAAAACCAAATTTCAACATCTTCTGCAACATTCCTATGTAGCTCATCAAAAGAAGTAACAAGTATTAGCAAGTAATAGAAATCATAAGAACAAATACTTGCCTCCAATTCTCAAAAGTTTCTGAATTGTGTCTGGTAAAAGTATCAGCTTCCCTGATTGGTTGCTTGTTTTTCAACAAATTGGGCAATCTCTGTGAATCGTTATTCTTGTAGGACGAGAAGAATTTGTTTGTAGGCATTTTGTGGCATCAAAACTCTTTCCACCAGAGCTGAGGTTATTGTGAGAACGTATTATGACTGTACCAAACAGTGAATTTGGGAAATTGTTAACCCTTTTTCTCCTTTGAGTCCCGGAAGACCCAGTGAAAATTGGATTTTCAAAACGATGAAAACTGATTTTCTCAAGAAATCTGAAGGGTTAGTGATTTCTCTATGATTTCTCTATGATTTCTCTCACCTGAGGAAGATGAAACAATTGAATCTTTAATGGGTATACAAAAATGTGAGCCAGTTGTCTCAGATTTTTCTTGGAATAATGCTACTAGATCTTCTTGGCCTAGTTTTTCTGGCATTGCTATGGGTGTCAAACCATTACGATTCATGTCTGCTCCTTGCTCTAAAAGATATTTGACCACATATGTGGATCCATCATTAGTGGCAAGATGAAGAGCTGTAGATCCCTCCCCATTTGTTGCATTTATATCTGTTCCATATCTTTGCAAATCTTTGACCATTTCCAAATCATCCTTTTGTGCAGCAGTCAATATGAAACTGACAACATCACCAGACTTCACATTTGCTCCTTTCTTGTATAGCAATTTTGCTATCGATTCATGTCACCCAAGAACTGCTTCCCACAGAGGCACACTTCCTCCTTCATCTGTTTTAGTTTAGCAGAATTTGGTCAAGAACTTTATTTTGTTAAATGAAACAATCAATAATTTGGAAAACAGAAAAATCAACGGATTGTCCAGCTTTGCAATTAATCATGATTTTTCAATTTTTTTATCCCACTTTTAGAGCATAGTGAATAACAAGAAACTGAAGACAACATTCAGAACTCTACAATGCTCTTATAGAATGAGAACACAAACAAGTATTCAAGGGTACCTTTGATGTTTACTTCTGCTCCAAACTCTAAAAGAAGGCTCACACAATCTTTGTATCCATTTGTTGTTGCAATGTGCTGAACACGGGATATAAAAAAGATTGTCATATTGTTGCAAACTCTCAATAAAAAAAGAATCTCCATATCCTACCATAAAAGAAAATGCATTAAAGTCAAAGGAGTTTGAAATTGAATGATGCCACTTACCTTTTGCAACCTCTGTAAAAAATTTTTGACCTCCCAATGCAAAATACAGAAGTAATATGAAGACTAAATAAAATAATTATGATGCAAGCACTGACTAAAATATGAATGATTGACCATATGCTGTCTAAATATTCATCGAACTTGACGTTTTAGGATAAAGCTCAAAATGAATTTAGTGATAATCTGAAAAGTCTGAAATCTTAATAGGAATAGAACCTTCATGACCTTGAAAATATCATTAAATTTCCAAACACTATAACACCTCTAAGATTGATGGATAATTAAACATTCTACTTGTATTTAACAGCCATGGATAGGTCACCAAAATTATCATGCTAATTTTGTTAGTTGAAGCCATATCAATTTGATTAATATTTGAAGAACATTTAGCAAAATTCATTTTTCTTGGTTTATAGTTCACTCAATATAATTTTTCTCTAGTCTATTTTCCACCCCTGAAAATCCTCTTCTCTAAGGCTCCATCTGGATTTTCTCTTCCCGTATAGTGATTTCCATTTTATCTATTCATTAATTTATCCCCTGTACCTATTTGGTCCTCTTCTCTTCCTGTATCTGTGACCTGCAAGCCATTTCTTCGCTAAAATTGGCCTTGGTTTCTATTGATCTGTGGATATATTCTCTCCTGTTTCATTGCAATGTTTTAGTAAGCAAGTTAGAAATGTTGTAATAGCAAAGAAAAGAAAGGAGAAATTAAGGGCAAGTAGCCATCAAACTATTGAGACTGCACCACTTTGGCAATTCTGAAGGTGTTTATGTCCATTAGCTATGCCATCACAAAAGCTTGAAAAACTAGTATAAATTGAAGATAATAGAGATGGCGAACCAGATCAATGCAATAATGGGGTTAGACGAAGAGGTGTAGGCCCCGACTATAGTAAAGCCTTGAAATTGGGACGTGGCTTTGCAAGCTCTTGAACATGTGTAAGGTCCTTCCTCTGCCTCGTAAAATTCAGAGGAGCCTCTGACAATCTCCAACAGTCTTGAAATGTATGCGCTCTCTTTCCTCGTAATATCTGTAGAGCTTCTAACAATCGCCAGAGCCCTTTCCACCTCCAATCCGAGAGCACCAAAATGATTTTAACCAATATTTTCTGTAAAAAATGTGCAGCTTCAGTCAAGCAAGTAAGAAATATAAAACAAATCTTGAAATTTTTTGAATGTTGATTGTCTGTTGGTATCACTCATTAAGTTCCCCTATAAACCCATGCAATCACCCGGAACTGCTTCTACTTTGTGGATTGTATTAAGCTACTGGAGTGCAATAGTTCACAACGTGAAATGAAACGAATTGTCCAAATTGCACACCAAAAATCTAAAACAATTAGAACATGATATATCTGGAAATAGAAACCTGTCGGTCTGTGCATGGAGTATAATCTTCATGTTTGCTGCTACATTCTTCAAATGTTATTGCTTTCTCTTGAGCAGCTGAGCAACTCACTTGTACAGGGACATGTAAAACTTCTTGTTCTAGAAGGTATCTATCCTTCTGAGAGAAAAACGTGCCCCAAAAATAAAATGAAATGGCACATAAAGATAGGAGCATCAAAGCAACAGGCACTACCCTTATAGACTTGTCTGATACTAGAGCAAAGAGAAGAGTGAACGTGTTCTAGAATAGAGCATTCTTTTACCTGAATTATAATAATGCTAACTTCATATGTGTGGACTTGTATGAATTTCAAATCACTCTAAAGAGACATTTTTAGCTTGTAATTACTAATTGTTGAATAAAGGTTATCATTCGAGGGATTTAATGGTGCTAGTGCTAATATTAAATATATTTTTTCAAACACTTATTGCTGGATGAATGGATCTTGTAATAAATTATTCTGTACTTTATAGGTCAATGCCTTTCTTTGGTCTCTTTGTAGGCCAATAATTTTCAAATCACTCTAAAGAGACATATTTAGCTTGTAATTACTAATTGCAGAATAAAGGTGCTAATAATTCTTCCGAGTAAAAATCTGGTATATAGTTATCATTCCAAGCATTTAATGGTGATAGTATTAAACACATTTTTTCAATTAGTTATTGCTGGATGAATGAATCTTGTAATAAATTTGAGTACTTTATAGCTCAATGTCTTTGTTTGGTCCATTTGTAAGCCTATAATTTTCTGCTTGCTCCACATTTTGACTATACTGCTCAAAATATGCCACAACTTTGAATATGGTTCCCCTTCTTTTGTCTCCATTTTTCAACCCAACAAGGGAGATGAAACTGCTAGTATATATTAAATTACAACCCGAATCTTTTCCATTTATGCCACTATCTTGCATTGAATCCAAGTGCTCCTCCGATTTTCCCATAGTTTTGGCATGAGTCAGTACTCAGGGGTTTCCAAGCAGGGACCTCACTGTCACCTGGGGTAGCGTGACGTGAGGCTTTACTACATATGTGAGATGGATTATCTCTGTTTTGTGTCTATGAATTGATTTTTCATGGAATGAGAATTAATGCATTTTTTAATTGTTAAATTTATGGTATGACTTTTGGTTTTTGATGTACATTTGTCTATTGACTGATTGATTTGACATTTACTCTATGTGTTTGATCTCTATAGTGACATTAGTATTTTCAATAAAAGATATCTACTTTTTAATGAAACTTTCATATTTAATCCATCTTTATTTGGTTGCATCTCTAAGTTTGGTGTGGTATCCTACCAATTCTCATGTGGTTGTCGTCACCCAGTCTGAGCCAGACTCTGATTTGTTTGAATATGGCACAAAAAATGTCATTGATGGTCTCCATTTCAATAAAAAATAATCCCATGTTATTGAAATCTATGTAAGATAAACAATTGAGAAGCTGGTAGAGGAAAGGGCAATGCTGGGAATTGAAATATTTTCATATGTGTGCTATGTTGTTGGCATAGAGAAAGTTTGGAACTTAAGCAATTAACATGTAAGACACTTTTTCTGGGAAGAGAGATTGGTAGAGCATGCTGGACTATCTCAGTCCTACATATCATTTGTTTGTCTTATATCAAGCTCATAATTGTGAGGAATAAATCCACATGTATGATGATGGGAAACCTTGGAGGATAACAACGAGTTTAAGATGACTTCTTGAAATGGTTTTTGCTTCTCCACCATTGATGCCATTTGCACATTACAAAGGCATAAAGAAAGGCATTTATTTTGTGGTTTCCCAAAATCTGTGTGAGTTAATGCTTGCACCTATAAAATACTGCCAGTTATTTAATTGATTAGCATTTAATGCCAACCCTAGCTGAAAAACTATGTTTGTGGCATTAAGAATAAGATTCCTCCATTCAGCATAGTAAACAATGTTAAGGTTTGGCTGGTTAGACTCAAAGTATGCTGATATATGTAAATCTAGGGGACAATCACCGTAGGATCTGAATGAGTATTCATTATGTAGGCAGATTGTTTAAATTTTCTTTATGTTTTTACTCTGGGCCTTGGCAAGACTGTACAGGTATAATATTATCCGGTATTCATTGTTGCAAGGATGGTATTAAAATAATCATTGTCTTGAGCTAATGATCCTTAAATCTAACCGTTCACTTCTCCAGGCTACTACATTCTTGACAATGCTCAAACATTTGGACAACAATCCAGGTCCTCATTTAATTGTTTCTCCAGCTTCTCTTTTATAGAATTGGGAAAGATAACTTAGGAAATGGTGCATTTCATTTTCTGTCTTTTAGTTTCATGGAACTGGACGGGCAGCCTTATCAAAAAGACTAAATTATCTTTCAAAGTCTGGTGGACCACCACCTTTCAATGTGTTACTGGTGAGCTATATACTTTTTGAAAGGCACAGTTTAGTTGGTACAATTTAACTCATCACTGCACATTTTCGCAATTGTAGTTTATTGTGTAGCTATTCTGTCATGCAATTTGGTCAGCTAAAAATTCAGATTTGCTTATGATTTTTGGTGTTTGTCAAATAGTGAGCAACATAAAGATGATCACAAAGTGTTGAAGAAGTGGAAATGGAGCTGTGTGGTAATGGATGAAGCACATATTCTTAAAGACAAAATCAGTTACAGGAGGAAAAACTTAATGGTTGTTGCTCAGAATGCAAAATAGAGACTAATGTTTACAGGAACGCCGCTTCAAAATGATCTTGAGATAAACTCATCTATTGGTTCATCTTACCTTCTCATTTTTTATTTATAGTTTTTTTCTCTTTTGTTTTATTTCTGTGTCTTGATTCAGTACCTTCAAGCACCAATTTCTTTGTATTATTTCATTTGCATTCTCTGCATCAGTATCTTTAATTTTGAATCTTAATTTTCTGATGAGAAACTAATTAATACAGTCTAGAAAAGGGGGTCCAATGAAGGATGACCTTAATCCTAGCAGCCTAAACAAGTTTCCCACTCTTATTACGCTGAGAAGCATTCTTTACTGGCATCAAGGAGTCTCATGTCATGACTTTGTAAATCTAAATAAAATTCCCTTAACTTAAATTTGACAGCCATTTACCTGTCAAATAATTTATGTTTAATAAGAAACAATCTTAATAAACGTTATAGATATCTTAAATACATCTTTCTAAAAAACACTGAGAATATTAGTTTCCAGCTATTATACTTGAGAGCTATTTTATTTTACTTTAGAACTGTTTATTTCCAACATTTATATGCAAACATAAATTTCAATTTTGACAAACCAAACCAAATTATTTACTTCTCCTTCTATTTCAAGAATTATTTTATTTTCTATATAAATATCATTTTTAATATCTATCTGTTGAATCTCTCTTGTGCTTGTTTGTCCTTGATGACAATATATGTTACTCTGGCATTTTGATGGTTATCCTCTCAGTTGTTTCATATTTTGGCTGGCACATTCACATCATTGGTTTTATTATTCATTATCTTGGTGGCACTGATCGTTTAACCTTATGTGCAAATCACAATTGGTTGTTGAGGTATTCTGGTTATTGGGCATTTTTCTCAGGTGATACAATTCTGGTTACAAGTCTTGTTACATGCTCTTGACATTCACAAAAGTCTATTTTATATCAAGTCCTTAAGCTTTCATGACATTCTAAGGTGGAAATTTGACCTTGATAATTATTTTTGAATATTATTTTGACATTGTTGTGACCTATTTCACACATCGCGCCATTGCAAATGGGGACCCCCTTCTTTTTGCTTTTTCGATTTTTGCCTTGGCAGCGCAACTGATTATCACCATTTATTTACAATGAGGAGTTAGAGTTTTGTAGAAATCATCTGAGCCAAGTAGAGAATTCAAGCCCGTATCAGTGCCTAGATGTCATGGAAGTGCTTAGAAGGACCGGTAGACGAGGAACGCCATTGCTTTGAGTCAATTCTGACACTTCCTATTTTTTAGGGATTTTGCTTTTTTGATTTTTAGCATTTTTAGGCCATTCTGGAGTTCCTATTTTTTAGGGATGCTTTTTGCTTTTTCTATTTTTAGAAAGTTTCTCTTTTTGGAAAGTTTCTATTTTGGGATCCCACAGAGCATGAAGTCAACACGCCTCCAGAAATCATGAAAATCAAGGTAAAATAGCAAAATTTTGGTGAAAATGGCTAAGTTTGATGAAGGGCGCCCATGAGGAAAGAATGGCAGACAAGACATGAAGTCCTCCCTACCTTTGGCATGCCAAAGGTAGGCACTGGCAAGCCAAGGCTGAAGTCCGCCATGGCACAAGGAGAGCCAAGTCCGCCCAAGGAAGGAGGAAGTGGATGGCGAGCCAAGACTGAAGTCCGACCAGCGCAAAGAAAAAACTGTCTGGCCAAGCAGGAAGTCCGGCCAAGCAGGAAGTCCGCCAAGAAAAACTCAAAAAATTGGCTAAGTGTTGATACCTTGGGGAGAAAAAACTTCGAAAATTGGCTAAGTGTTGAGAATAAATTTTCAAAATTTGGTTAAGTGTCAAGAAAATTCTCTAAGCAATGAGCAGCTCCGCCCAACATGGCCAACCAATCATGAAGTTCGCCAAGGCTAAATTGAAGATGTCCAAGTCCGCCCTTGGACAAGGCAAGGCTAAAGTGCGCCAATGTCAAGGAGAGGCTGAAGTCCGCCCAACTTTGGGAGAGGAAATTTTTCTAAGGCATGGATAAAAAATATGCCTAGAGAGAGAGGGGATCAAGCTAGCATGAAATTCACTCCTCGGCATGACGGAATAAAATTCTTTGGCACGGAAGGAAGAGTGTATGGCAAGGCAAACACGAAGTCCGCCCAACTCAACATGAAATAAATTTCTAAGGCATGGACATAAATGCAAAATGGCAGAGAAACCTCCAAGTCCGTCCAACCCAGAAGGAGAGAGAAAATTTGAAAATTTTGACTAAGTCGGATGTTTGGTTAAGTATAAAGTACGCCACAGGAAAGGAAGTGTCTAAGCATTGGCAAAGTTCACCCAAAGCAATGGCAGGCACAAGGCAAAGTCCGCCTTCCAACAGGAAGCATGTCCAAGCATTGGTGAAGTCCGCCATGAAGATGTCCAGCCACAAGATCAAGTACTCTTAGAGGAAAATGCATCTTGTCCAGCCAGCTTCAAAGTCCGCCTTGTCCAAGAGAAGATGAAGTCCGCCTGAGAGCAAGATGGGAATAGCACAAGGAAGACAAGCTCCGCCTTAACAAATGAGCAAAGTGGCGCAACAACTATGAAGTCCGCCAAGGAAAACTCATAAAATTGGCTAAGTGTGGAATTTTCCTATAATAAAAGGATCAAATTTTGACTAAGTGTTGGAAAGAAAACAAGAAAAATGAAGAGGAATAAGGAGGAAATGAATAAAATTCTTGCCCAAGGATGGAGTTTGCCCTACTTAGCACAAGCCAAACTCAAAATTAAAGACAAATCCACAGGCAAAGTTCATTCGAGCATAAAGATGGCCAAAATATTGGCTAAGTGTTGAATGGTCCACATGAAGGTGTTACAAGACGAAATTGAATAGCCAAAATTTGGCTAAGTATGGGAACTACTTCACAGAGAAAGTTCCAATTTCCTCCATTTTGGCGAAAGCACAGGAGAGCTCTTCTCCAAATTCAAGGCACTTGAAGGAATTTCAAAGCAATCAGGAAGGAAAAGTTCAATAACTGCTCCAAGGGAAGACTTCCAGATTCTAATGCAAGTGAGAAGAAGAAATCAAAATCCCGAAGGAAATCCAAGATCACAGCTAGGAAGGAACAAACACAAAGGACAAAGTCATCGGCAAAGGAAGATAAATCTATGGGAAAAGAACAAGGAGACCAAGGAGGACATCCAGCACGTTGAGGTGGCACCTCGTCATCTTCGAAACCAATCAAATTGTTCCAAGTCAACATGTCTACGTTCAATGAACCTGACTTATCCATGGAATTGGTTTATATTTAGCAAAAAGGACAAGTGTCCCAAAATGTAATTTTCTCATTGGTCGAGAGGTAGTTAATTATGACAAACCCTAATTAGGGTTTTATTTTGTAATCTCAACCGTTGATTCGAAATCAATCTCGGCCATTGAATTGTAATTGGGGAGCCTATAAATTGAGCTCGCCCCTCATTTGTAAATTGTGAAGTGAGTAATATGAAATTGTTGCGTTAGACCATTTCCGTTAATAAAAGCTCTTATGCATGATTTGTTTTGAATCACTTTTATTTTCAAGTGGTGTGCAAGGTTACATATCTCCTTCAACACTTAGATTAGAATTAGAGTAGAATTTTATTTGAATGTTTGTTAAATGAATGATAGATCTGATAGTGGTGATTGGTGAAATCTAGCTCATACTTTTTTTGGATAGATGATTTGTATCCAATGCGTAAAGTTAGCCTGAGCTCTTAAATTGTGGATGTTTAACTTCAGTCTTATTCTGGACATGAAAATCATAATCACACCCCTAGAAGATTGCACCCACTTTGCGTAGTTGTCCCAAGGAGGTGAAACAAAGTGTGGTTCCTTGTTTCACCCAATCATCGTCGTCTCTTGAATTCTTAGGATTAGATTAGCACTCCTAAACCCTTATCTATTTTTACATTTTTTTTTGGGAAATCCTAAAATTGAGAAAACCCAAAAAGAAAGAGCCTTCAATGTCAAAACCGTCTAAGTCCTTAGCTTGCAAATAAATTCTAACGTAAGTCCCCTTGTGATTACCAACAAATCACAACGCCCACTGATCTTATCCACACGTCAAGACCTGACAAAAGAAACCTTGGAATCGCCATATAATCTTCTCGCAATCTTAGCATACGTGGTGATTTTTCAAGAGAGGATAGAGTGTCTTTGGGCATTTTATTTTGTGTTCGGTGGGTATTAAAACGCACACCAACAGACACTTTACTTTAAAAGTGCACCTTATGCTTATCGGGTCTCATATTGGCTTAATCGGTTGACAATCAGTATAATGTTTACCGCGCTACTGTTGGCAGGTATGCCAGTAACCGCGGTAGAGCGGTGGAAACCGTTGGCGGCTTGTAAGACTGTTACCGCTTCATCGCGGGCAATCAGGAATGTAGCCGTGGTAACACGGTGGTAATCGCTAGCGACGAGCCAAATAGTTACCACTATACCGCGGGCTGTCTGAAAGTTAACCGTGGTAACGCGGTGGAAGACGTTAGCGGTTAGTAAACCGCTACCGCCATACCGCAGGCAGCCAAAAAGATAACCGCGGTAACGCGGTGGATTCAGCTAACGGTTTGTATGACAGTTACCGCCATACCGCAGGCAGCCAGAAAGGTAACCGCGGTGGATTCAGCTAGTGGTCTGTATGACTGCTACCGTTGTACCGCGAGCTATTAAGTAAGGCATAAAATGTCACATCTCTCACGGATTCCAAAGTAAGTTATGTTGTTGTTCGAGGGTTTGAAACCCTAATCTTGTCGCCTCCATGGAATCTCTCTCTCGATCGTTTCACTGCGAATTCGACTGTCGTTTTTCTGCAACTTTTGGACAATGAATGGAGAAGCTTGAAAGACCATCACTATGGTCGTTTCTCTTGTCAGGTTCTTGGCATCGGGTGAATACTCGAAATAGAAATGAAGCTCGGGTTGCTAAGCCACTTTGCAGTCTGCTTTGTTTTTGCAAGCTGCTTGAGAGGACTGGGTTCAGTCTGCCCTCTATATTTGAAAATGCTTGGATATTCCTGTCAGAAGAACTTCTTCATATTGGTCTCTCACTCATGGACACTGCAACACATGGCATTGTTGGTCAATTGAAGGTTTGGTAACCTGATAATCATCTCTGTCTTATTCCCTGAAATAGAAAATCAAGCAACGTTTGTAACCTTCCTTGGATGTTATGATGAAATCTGTAATCAGATGAAAACAAAGAGATCAAGGCTCTAATATAAAGAAAAATCAAAAAGGAGAAAAAGTGTGTGTTAACTATTTTTCTGTGAAAAACAGAAAAAGAGAGTTAATTGAAAAAAGGATGGAAGAAGAACAATGAGATGCATTAAAACAAAAGGAAAAACTGGTGATAATAAATCACAGTGACTGTATTGAAAAATGTTGAGCTTTGAGATTGAAAATCCGAAATATGAGTTGATAATCAAGCTGACTTAAGGCTTGACAATGCCTGAAATTCAGAAGGTTCATTTTGGAACTTTGTGGATTTTAGTTATTGTCTGTCAAGAGGCATTTGATAGATAAAAGAGAAACAAAAAGCTCTGTATCATTGTATGATTTACTAAAACAGTAAAGGGGTTGGTGCTCCTTGAGATTGGTGTCTCTAAATGAGGGGATGGTGCTCCTTGAGATTGGTGTCTCTAAATAGAGGGGTTGGTGCTCCTTGAGTCGGTACTCAGAAATCAGCCATTGAGGCATTGTTAAAATAACTTTTGAAATTAAGCCAGTATGGTAGTTTAGGAGTGGTTTCTCTACCCCAAGAGGGTTTTCCACTCGGCAATTCCTATGTCTCTTATTTGTATGTTTTATGTCTATCTTGCATTATCTTTCTTTCAGTCATTTATGGTATGGTGATGTTTCAGTTGGTCAATGCTCTGATATCTTAAGGTTGTTCTGTTAAAGTCAGTCATGCAAATTTAAGTTGTGCAAATCTGTTGCTAAAGGTCTTTCATAAAGTGAATTTGCATCTGCACTCTGTGTTAATTATATGAATGCTCAATAGTTTGTCAAATGCAAGTCAAAGTTGCATTGTTTGAAGTGTTATAGTTCTGTTCTTAAAGCACAATAAGATGGTTCATAAAGCTTTGATTGAACAATATCATATGATGCTTTTAATATGGGTTGTAAATGATAAGTCAAGCTTCATGTCAATCTGATCCGAAGTACTAATGATCACCTGCTTAAACAAATCTGTCACATTGGGTTATTTCATTAAAAGTCTAATTATGCAATCCGAGTTAAAAGTTAAAATTACTCCACTCTGATTCACCCCACCCCCCCCTCCCCCCTCTCAGAGTGAATCCACTTCCAACACTATCTAGGTTCTATATAAATATCATTTTTAATATCTATCTAGATTCTAAAGTACTTAATATATTCATGAACATTAAGTAGATAGATAAGAAAAGACATATACTCTATTTATTTTAACATTTACTCAAGAGCTAAAACTAAAACAAGTAAATAAAATAAAATAACTCTTCAGTTAATAAAATAACTTTTAAGTAAATAAAAGTAGCTCTTCAAATAAAACTAAAGTAAACAATGTAAATAAAATAATATATGTAGTAAATAACCCTATTCATGAGAATGGAGGGATTAATCCTCTGATAAATCCAGAGAAGGGAATAGGTCGTGTTGACGTGTTTTTTATGACAACACCAACACAGAATAAAGTTGTCCAATAGACGCTCTATTCCCTCTTGATCAAAGTATTCCGCATGCTAAGATTGCGTGAAAGTTCATGCGTTCAACTCCAAGGTTCCTTTTAGTGCGAATAGACTTCCTTTTAGTGCGAATAGACTCAGTTGATTGATGTGTATATGCTGGTTATTTCAAGGGGACTTACGTGAGTTGCTCATTCAGAAGAAAGGATTCTCAAATTTCAGGAGATTTGTCGATGACGCTCGGGTTCCTAAACTAACCAAATAATGCTGAAAGTAAAAGGATGTGAAGATGGAGATTCTAACATTTATTCTAAATGTGGAACGCGAAGACCAATTCTTGCAACTTCAGACCAAACTCTGTTTTGCCTCACTTCGGACAGCTTCCGCAGAACCAGTGCAATCTTCAAAGGGATGACAAGAGATATTCAAACTACAATTCACCATGCAGAGACCGTCACAACGACGCATATCAACACATAAACCATAATCGAAGTTAAGTTCATAATGTTCCAGTTGACCACGCAAGGCGAACCCACCATCAGTGAGCCCGCTAGTGGTATGGATAAGCGAAGCTTGCTCAAATTAAACACCACATTCCACAACTACCAACTACTTGCATGAAATGAAATCTACTTTACTTTAAGTCTACTTTAAGACTCTAAATGAATTAGAAGGTCGAAGAAGCCTCGCTAGCTACTCAAAACAAAAGATGGAACCACAAGCAATGATAACCCTTTTCATTATGAGAGTGTTCACAACAACTTCTTACAAAGAATTCAATGGGAAAACTTTCCTTCTTCTTCAATCTATGCTAACTCTCTATCTATTCTAACTTCTATCTTCTATACTCTCTGATCTAACATCTACTGAGTTACAAATGAGGGGGGATGCCCCTTTTATAGTTGGCCCAGTCCAACAGACGGCTCAGATTGAATTACAATAAAGGGCTCAGATCGAGACACATATGCTCTAATTAGGGTTCTTGCCCTAAAAACCGCCACAAAGAGGAGTGGGGCAATGAATGCATAGAATATTCTCCACTCCTCTGCAGGAACCATTATCTGCAATTAATGCCCACTTTCTTCCTCTAGAAGATTCTCGTCCAGAAACGCGTTCCCACTGTTCTTCTCTGCCAATTCTGTTGCGTTAGGAGGAGAGTGAAAGAGTCTCTAAGATCGTCTCCGCAGATAATAAAATTGAAAGGATTTGACGTTCAGCCCTCCTGTTGCTTTGACTCTTGGATGCATTTCTTCTTTGTGACTTTCACATTTCTCTAGCCCACTGTCTTGGGCTCATTTGCCTCTTTTGCATTACGTTCTTAGTGTCTTAGCCAAATCTTCACTGTCATTTCTTCTTTCCCAAGTTGCAACGTTGTCTAGCTCCATCAAGTCCTCACGCCTTGGCTTCAACGTTTATCCTGCAAAACAAAAGAAGAGCATCAGAACACTTTATAATTTAAATTCACTTTACTTACCTCATTCCCACGTTTTGACTTCCAAGGTCTACTTGATGTCTGATAAAATTCATCATTTTCTAGCAAACTTTTATCATGGGCCCATTGTGCTAGGGCGCATGCCATCTTGTTGTTTTCATCCTCCTGTCTTAGCAATTTCATTCACTTGCCTCGCCCACCTTCATTTTAGGAGCTTGGTGACTTAGATAAAATTCCACTCGTCTTGAGCTTGAATGCACTTGACCCACTCTGCTTTCCCTTTTCCATGCCTTAGAAAATTTCTCCCTCAGAGCCTTAGGAAATTTGTTAAACGGGTGCCAGGCCGAAATCTCTGCCGAAACAACACGAGCAAGGTGTGGAAGAACCTCAAATCATCTCCCAGTGAGAAATATCCAATACCCAGAAGAAATTTCCCCTCAGAAATCATCGTTTTCATGTGTATCCAGACGAAGGGGTTCATTTAATTTTTATTATTATTGAAAAATAATAAAAATTACTAAGGTTTGTTCCATTTTCATTCTGGAGGAATTCCATGCCTGTAATCTCCTTTTTTCCCGCCTTAGTATTTTCTTGATTTTCTTGAAAAAATTCCCTTCTGCTTACGGGCACAACTCACCTTGCACTTAGAAAAATTACCTCCTCGAGGCGTGTTTCACATTTTGCCTTAGAAGAAATGCCTTAGGAAAATTTTGAATTCCTTGACTCTACCTTGGGCGCATTTGAGGTCTTCCACTTCTATTTTCTTCATCTTTTCATGTCCTAGCAATTTTGCCTTGGGCAATTTTATCCTTGCCTTCTCCACATTTTTTTTTTCTTACCTTGTAGCCTTGGGCGCATATCACCATGTCTACTTCCACATGAGGACGCATTACATGTGTGGTGGGGAAAACCGCCAACACTTAGAAACTTCTAACATTTCCCTTCCTTACCTTGGCGTGTTTTATCTAGGCTTCTTCCACATGTGGGCTTGAGGGCGCATTTTACCTTGTAGACTTCCAATCTTGGGCGCATTTTGCCTGGTTGACTTCCATATGTGGGCGCATTTGAAGGGGTGGGGAGGAATTTTCACCACTTAGCGATTTTCATAACACCACTTCACTTCATGGGCGCATTTCCTACTCCATGCTTTTGTTTTCTTGCCTTAGACAAATTTCTTTGAAGTCTCCATATAGGCTGCTTGAAGTGGGGGCATTTTGCCTAGGGAGCTATCATTTGTGCCTTAGAAACTTTTTCAAACACCTCAACTTACCTTGGGCGCATTTGGAGGGTCAAGCTTCCATTTTAAACTTAGAAACTTTTTCAAACTTCTTGCTTCTCATCTTGGGCGCATTTTGACCCATGCACTTCCATTCTTCAAGACTTTAGAAAACTTTCTAAGACTCATGCTTACCTTGGGCGCATTTGAGAGGGTCAACTTCCAGTTTTCAATCCCTTAGAATTTTTTTATCGCCATCTCTTCAAGACAGGGCGCATTTGGGGGCGTCTCCAGGAATTTGCCATGCCTTAGATATTTTCTTGCTTGATATCCTTGCTTGAGGGTGCATTTAGGGGTGGCTACTTCTGTTTCATACTTAGAAAATTTTCAGGCTATCATCCTTGATGTGGGCGCATTTCCACTAGCATGCTTCCATTTTGAGTTGAGGGCGCCTTCTGATGGTGGAGCTTTTGTTTTATACTTAGAATATTTTGACCTCTTTAGCTTGCCTTCACATTCTATTTTTAGTAAGTCTCTGCTATTTTGACCTCCACAGCTCCGTCTGTCATGCATTTTACACCATGTGACCTCCTTTGCCTGGTGGACTCGTTTTGCCAGTTATCTGCCCTGACCTGCTATTTATAGCCACTTGCTATTTATAGTAAGTCTTTGATTTTCTGACTTCAGTAGCTCCGTTTGACCTGAAACTTGCAACGCCTGATCCTGAGAACTTGAGTGTCGCTCTGACGCCAACCTCGGGTGTAGACCTGCTATTTATAGCCGTGCCCTGACTTACTAAAAATAGTAAGTTCTCCGATTTCGCTCAAATTTTGCCAGCAGGTACCTTGAAGTGTGTTGATGTTGGTGAGGTGCTTCGTTTTGACAATTTCTGGATTTCACCCCCTATAAAAGTGGAAACCCTAATTTGACCTGCATGTATCCCGAATGGTCTTCGTTTGACTTCGTTCCTTCTGCATGTCGTTCTGCTTGCTGAACTGGAGTGTTAGGCGACTGCCAGAGTGTACTTGCTAAAAATAGAAACTGCCTGAAAAGTGACTCATCCACTGCCGAATGATTTTGCATGTCAAATCGCCTGTGGGATCTTCAAGAAACCCAGAAAAACCCAGAAAACTGGTCTGCATGCGGGCACTGGCTAAAAATAGTAAGTCCCTGAAACTTGATCTTCTCTACTTGCATGTCATATCGTTGCGAAGCTCTCGCAAAACCCACATGGAATATCCAGACATGCATTAAAGAACTCTGCATGCAAACCCTAAAAATAGCCTTGGAAGGCTGAACTCTGAAAGTCACCATCTCGGTTTGCATGTTACACCATCGCGAAGGTCTAGAAAAACCCAGATCAATTCTCCTGTCATTTATCGGAGAATTGTATGTTGAAGCCCTGAAAATAGCTCGTGAAGCCAGAACTGCTAAAAATAGCCAGTTGTCTGAATCAGCTCAAATTTCATGTGTAGGCCCTTGGAAGCTGCCTGAATGTGTTGAAGTAGTTAGAATCCCGAAATCCTGATGAAAAGCTCACAGATTGAACACTTACTAAAAATAGTAAGTCGTCAGAACATGATGAAAATTCAGTGGGAGCTTGCTGGATGCCTTCTGAAAGCAATGTTAAGCTTAGCTGTCAATTTATCAACTTGATTCAACTTCAAACTATCCTGAAGAACAAAACCCTAATTTCACAGATTTAGCCAAAATTTCCAATTAGGTCAAAGAACGGGGACATCCCCGGAAGGATAGAGAAATCAGAGAGAGAGAGAGAGACGCAAAACAAAAGCCAAAAGACCAGAATGGAGCAAAAATTGGGGGTCCCCATTTGAATGGGGCGATGTGTGAAAAAAGGTCACAACAGGTCGGTCTGCCCCAAAAGGCTGGTTCAAACTTAATTTTGATTAAGTGTCAAGGGGATACCTTGTAATCTCAAGAACTAGTTGTATAATCAGGGATCATAGTGGAAATATGGTCAGAGCTGCCTCAAAGAGATTAGCGCCAGGAGCTAACAATAAAACGGAAGTAGAGACACTTATTCTTGACCTACAGATTTGTGGATAATTTAGAATTAAACAAGTGCAGATAGAAGGGAATTGAATGGTTCTTGTGAATTCTATTAGAAAGAAAGCATCTTCAACTTAGGAAAATAAATAATATATTCAGGTAGTGTTGGCCCCTCCTAGAATCTCTATCTCCCTTCACAATGAAGCACATATATAGATAATAGAGAGATCGATAATCACATGGATTCCCTTGCCAACTTTGTAATTGATGTGAACATTGTGAAGTTGAGATTGCATTGTGGACAGCTCATTGCAAACATGGCAAAACTTGTATTCCAACATTTTTATTAATGCCTCTGTTGCAACTTGCGAGACCCCATCATTAGAAGGTGGAAGAGCTGCCACAGACACAAGTGAAGGCAGAGTAATGTGTCCTTTTATTGATAAATACTTCCGGTTCACTCAATTTTTAATGGCTCTAGTGCAAATACAAAATGGACACAAAATATTGCAGTTGGTGACAAAGAAGAAACAAGTTGCATTCTTGTTGGACATCATAGGTCTCAGGTTGAGGAATTTTTTTAAAGTAAATGCAGTTATCATGATACATGCCATTAGAGTAACTCTTGGAAAATTGTTCCTATCAATGGCCAGTAGAGATAGGGTCAATATAGACGTGCCTACTATGTTTGTTGCAATGTTTGGAAGCTAGAGAGATTAAGGAAATAATTTGCGTGGTCTTGAAGTCTTTGATCAGACCTTGTCAGTGACGTGGGCTTCAAGTCATAGTGGCTGATGTTGTGTCTTCCAGTGGTTTTCATCTTGGCTCTGGCATATGGTCAATGCTTAATGCGACTTCAGCAGGACTGTAGATTCCATTCATAATATCTTCTGCTGGTCAGAACAAGGCCCTTCGTAGACACCAAGCGAAACGGGTAATAGATTTTCTGAAATTTACAACCTATTCTAACATATTCCCATTTTCATATGAATCTCACATAGAACCAGGATGGTTATTTTGACTGAAATACAGATTTTAGACTTTCCCAAGGCACACACACACAGAGGTTGGGGATGTGTTGATTCAGTTATTCTCTTATTGCTAAAGTTTTAGGTTACAAAAACTTTGCAATGAACTACCACATGTGCAACAAGTCTTATCATCAATTACAGCAGTTCAGATATGTTCTAAGATAATATCTCAATTGAAGAGGAATTATCTTAGAATGTTTTCCTTTACCCCATCTATGCAAAAAATACACCTCAAATATGAAAGTTAGATTTTTGAATGGCTACATCTTTTGCTCCAACCCTCACATGCCAAAATGCCACCTTTTCCCCTTGGTTTTTGACTGTTTTCTGATTTTTCTAGTTGCTCCTTCCAAAATTCTTCTATCTTGGTGTCTTTCTAGTAGCCTTGCGTGTCCCTTAGACTCTCTTAATCTTGGAATGTGAACAAGCATCTTAAAAATTGTGATTGTCTTCTTTTTGGGCTGTTTTTGGAAAGGTTTGCTTGTGTTTAGAACTCAATGTACTCTGCCTTGTTCCAAAAGAATTTTGTTGCACCATCTCCATACCAAACCCCTGAAATCTATATAATTAATTTTCGCTGAGGTGGCCTGAGGACTTCCAACTATCACCATGCATATGCCAATTGTTTGACAAAATGCTTGCAAGAATAAATGCAACTGAAATTTTTAAATAAATTTTTTTATTCATATTTTTTGGTGATGTAAGATTGCTTGTGAACCTAGATGCTTTGGCATTGGAACCTTAAATACCACAATACACCTTGACGACAAATCACAGTTTTATTGAATGTCTATTTTTGTCTTCTAATCCTTTAAGGATCTGAGTTCAACATTTCCATAGATCACAAGGGATTTATTTCTGTGAACCAAAAGGGATGCATTTCTTTAGCAATAAATGATAACCCCATCTTCCTAGTTAGAATCATTTTGTCTTTGTCAATTGTCATGCATCCTTTCAGAGAATTGTAAAATTAGTTAATTCAGTTTTCTGTATGACTTGGATCTGTATCATGAATCTAGTGTGATAGATTACAGGCAGGAAAAGTGTAACAGGAACATTTTTTCTTTGTCAATTATTATGCATCCTTTCAAGAAATTGTAAACTTAGTTAATTCAATCTTCTGTCCGAATGTGGACCTGTATCTTGGATTTTGTGTGACAGGTTTTAGACAGGAAAAATGTAACAGAAACAAGAGAAATTTCAAGAATATATTGGAAATCTAGGACTGTTGCCCTTTGTTCATAACTTCATATAACAAATTGTGATATCAGTGTAGTATACTAAGTTTTGTGCCAATGGAAATGACAGTTGTGCCCCAACAGAATGCTTTGTTCATGGGCCATATGTGGAGCTGAATATCAATGACTCTTTGCAGACAGGCACATAAAGAAGTTACAAATTTGAAAACCAAAACCAATATTTGCTAACTAAAATAATAGATATTAGCAATCCATGTGTTTGTGCACAATGGAACGTGTCATATAACAATGGCCCTTGA
The DNA here is from genome assembly GCA_007115665.2 of Sequoiadendron giganteum. Lineage (NCBI taxonomy): Eukaryota > Viridiplantae > Streptophyta > Pinopsida > Cupressales > Cupressaceae > Sequoiadendron > Sequoiadendron giganteum. The sequence goes on from CM021100.1 coordinate 327,298,100, forward strand.
AAATTATGGTTTAGTAGTAACATATCATGCAAGATGACAATAGAAAATGTTTTGAAAGATTTGTGTATTTTATCTAAGAGGACCTAACCATTCTATTAAAAGAGGAAATCCATTACTTCTAAGTTACTGGTTTGCTGGAAACCCAGGCCGAATCTGGGTCTGATTCAAACTCCAGTCCTGAATTGGAACTGATCTGCCTATAGAGCCATTTTAGGGTCTTGTTAAACAGGCTTGGATTCAAAAATCAATGACAATTTCTTCCACTGCTGAATATTATTGCAGGGGTTTCGACTCATTTGAGAAGAGTGATTATTTAACTGTTGTTACATTTTAAACAACAACATCATATTAAGGAGACCACACAACCAAACTAAGTGGGCATTTTCAATAGATTATAAGCAAGACCATTCGATGATACCTAATATTTTAAATAAAAAATGGAAAAATAAAATGAAAAGACAATGAGAAGAGGAGGCGTTATGAGGAGGAAGTTTTAAATTTTTAAAAATATATATGGAAAGGGAGATGGTATGGTAGAGGGGGTGTGCAACAGAGAAAGGAGGTTGTGGCATACAAAAAGGAGGGAAAGATAGGTGCAGAAGGGAAGATTTCTATGCAGCCAAAGAAAGGACATATCATGGGAAAGGGGATGCCATCATGAAGAAAACCATAAAATGAGAAATCTAGCATCCCAAGATAGGAAGACAGGTCGCACAATAAGGAAGATAAGGGAATTCCCTTATCATAAACCTACGGATTGAACAACTCAGGGTAATAAAGACAATTTACAGTTTCTCTTTGGGTCTGAGATTCTTAAGCATCTTACCATAGAATGCCCCATCGCTAATGGTTTAAAAATTTCTTCCCTGCTCACTACAAATGAAAGTAAAGCAAATTGAAAGCAACTTTATTTTCTATTGATTCATTGAATGTAGAAAGAGCTGCAAAAAGTGAAAAACCCTGTTTTAGAGTATCACGTTGATTTCCTTTGACTGGAAACAATGTCAAGAGAATTAATCAATACTCTCTACTAATCAATTTGTATGCACAAGACAAATGTATCAAATTCAAATGCCATAACTGAAAGAGAATTAGTTTCCTTTAAAGAGGCGTGTTTTAAATTTGGAAAAAATGTAAAGATTATTCTGCAGCATCGCAATAAAATAAATATCAATCTTCGGATTTGTTACTTCAGTTTAAATTTACCGACTCAAGTGTTAACTTCCAACTTCCAGTCTCATGAGATCAACATTCAAATGTGATGCTATAATTCGCTAAATTCCAATTTTTGTTTGGTTTGAATTATTAGTTAATGTCAAATGATGGGATAAAGAAGTTAGAAGTAGAATTAGTTGTATTTAGATTTTAATTTTTTTTGACGAAATGCATGATGATTCTTCTGTGTTGAATTAATCATTTAGCTTTTCATTGTTCAATCATTAAAAATAAAATAATATTTCTATTTCTTTGTTTTTCTGCCTTTCCTGCTTTATTGTATTCTCTTCGAGTCTAAGGCCCCTTTTTAAGCCCTAGTCTTTTTATATTGTAACTGTTGTACATTCCAATCCCTTTGACCTATTCGTGGACATTGATATAATTTCTTTCTTTCTAAGATTTTAAACATTCGAGTAATGTGTCTCCACATCTTACTATCCTGGGAGCTGATTAATTGGGAGCTTAGGAAAGAAAATTTAAAGTCCCTTCTAACACTAAACATGCTGTGGCTTAACAAAAAAACATATATACTTAACCCAATCCAGCATCACTTCTTTCTCCTGAACTGATTCTGCTTCATTGTGGCCAACCATGACTGTGCATTAGAAGCTTCTAGCATCCTGATCTTGCAGAATCCTTGGAAAGTACACTTGAAGAAAACAAAAGATTAAGATTATAGAAAACGTCTTTATTATGAACAAATTTAGTGTACCACTCCAATATACTCTAGAAAAAACCAGTAAACTGCTTCAACTTAATATCCACGCTTTTAACTCTTGAACAAAACACATTGAATTTATACCATCTAATCACACTTGCAACTATGCAAAAAGTATCTCACGTCTCAAGACTCTCTTTTAACCATAAAATGTTAACCAAATTGAGATAATTCTCAAATGTTGGATGGGTTTGAGTTGAAAGTGGTTTGAGAATCAAGATCTTAAGTTTGTTTGGTTTAATGTGGATGGTTTATTTCCCAATTTAACATAGGCAAGCTTTTAATTAAGATTTTATTTGGTTTGGATGTTTGAATAGTTATATTTAAGATGCCAAGTTTTTAAGATTTATCGAGGCTTATGAGATGGTTTGACTTTGATCTGCTGAATTTATTTTCACTTAAAATAGGTAAATTTATTAAGGGAATAAAAACTAATGATAATGATTCGACTTGATTAAGGTTTAGATTTAAAAAACATTTCCAAATGAACTTTGTTTGATTTGGATTTGGTTATGAAAATATGGATTAAGGTGAATGGATTTGTTTTAAACTTTAGATATAGAAATAGGATTATGGTTTGGATTTAAGTTCTGATTTTGATTTGAAAGTTTGGGTTTAAAGTTTAATTTAGATAATAGGATTAGGATTTATGGTGCATTTTTAGGGATTGGATTTGGACTTGTGGATTATGATTAGGATAAATGGTTCTTGTATTATGGTTGGGATGATGGGCTTTGGATTTGGCTTAAGTTTGGAGATGCGTTTAAGATAATGGATTTTTATCTCAACCTTTGCAAGAGTATTTTTGGGTGCTCAAATTCAATGTTTGATTGTAGATTTAGGGTGGATTGTGTAAATTTTGTTTTGGATTTTAGTAATGATTACGAGTTTCACACAAGAAAACATGCCATGTGCACATGAACAACTTAGATTATCCAAGTAGGAGTGTGAATGATTGTGAGCCCACCAATATGCTTTGTTTAGGTATGGAATGTAGGGCCCATGAGGAGGCAATAACCACTTTGGTCATCCCAGGTCATTCAAAGGCAAAGGGGAGAGAATACATGGTATACAAATCTATTTCTTGGGACACAAGGTGAGTAACTTCCTAGGGATAACTAATTATTGATGCAACACAACCAAGCATGGTCGATAGGTCATATCTAGAATGTACAAGTCAACTAGGAGATATCCTCTATATACCCAACTATATTTGAGGTTTATCATTAAATGACAACTTAAACTTGTTTTCCAACGACTCAATAGTGGTTTGTAGGCGTGAGACTTGTTTCAGTCTCAAATCTCAGACTATATGTAGTCTACCAGCTAAAAATGAAATTTGTTGTATTATTTATTTATTTTAATTGAGGAATGAATATCCAGTGTCAAAAAAAAAGTCTTAACATGCATCATTATAATTTTTGTTTATATGAGCCTCCCTCCATCCATGTGAAAATCCCAAAACAAAGTCTCTACATGCATCATTATAACTTATGTCTATGTGAACTTTCATCCATCCACATAAAAGTTGCAAAAAAAAATCTTTAACACATCATTATAACTTGTCTATATATGAATTGCCCCCTCCATACAATCATCATCCATATTTATGGATAACTTGACAGTCTAATCTACCTCTAAAGTCTTGGATTTTGCTTTCTTAATTTTATAGTCGGCTAACAAAATCAGTGGTGCTATTTCATGCTGGTGGAGAGCCACACGACGAGATAGATATAGAGTTCTTGGGAAACACTTCAAGGTAATCATATATCTTGCACACCAACATCTACTCTCAAGGTGAAGGCGATAGGGTGCAACAATTTTATTTATGGTTTGACCCTACTGCCAACTTCAATACTTACACAATCATCTAAAACCCCTCTCAAATCATGTAATTCCTTTGCCCCATTGGATTTGTTTGTTTCATTGTATGAACTAATATGACTGATCTATGTCTGTACAAGCAAATGTTCTTGCACTTGCAATGGAAGAAGTATAGATTATAAAATTGAGAAAATTATGGTTTGTACTTATTGAAACAAATCAGTACATACAAAATTTTAGCAGTTGGGTTTTATTTTGTTAGTGTTTGTTCATATCTTATCTTATTTTATTTTGTTTGTGAGGGAAAGAAATGTAGATTTATAAATGATTATTATATCTTGTTGTTTTACTTTATAAGTGAATCTTGAGCAAAGAATACAAGGCCAATAGTGCAAATCTATTTGGTTAGTAGTTACCATAATTTTGATTTGCATTAGATGAAGATTGATGAAGTAATTGCCTAATTGCTTTGTTTTGACTAGGACAACAGATAGAGTTTTCAAGTGGCAGTTTTAAAGCATAAAGGAGCAGTTGGGAAGGAAAAGGGTCAGTTTGACACCTATAGCAACATTTTGCAAGCATCTAAGAAGGTATTGATGGGCAGTTGAGTAGGTTGCAGGCATATAGGGACAGTTTAAGCACCTGTAGCAGCAATTTGCAAGCATCCAGAAGGTTAAAGAGTGGATATAATAGTTGACAAAGGATTTTTTTTGAAAAGTTAGGAGTCTTCTTTCACCAATGCTTTGTTGGAGCTTTTTTGTGGAGTCAAATAATGGAAGCGGTTTCTAGGCGTTTACCAAGTCAAAGTACGAGGTGTTCATTGATACTTCTTAATTTCATGTCCTACATTCTCTCCAACAAAGGATATACAAAGAAATCTAAAATCACTTTTGCAGTTAGTTCTTTTGATTTTGATACAAAATTGTAAACTTGACACAGTTTCTTTCTAGTTACTTCGACATTGTAACTCAGATTTTTCAGTTTTAGATTGAAACAAAACACTTTGTAACACATTTTCAAAGCAAGAGATACATATTTTCAGACCATGTATGGCTGCAAGAGCATCTTCTATCAATAAAATGAGCATTTTGGCCTTCTTTAAGTTTTGTTTCTATTATGTGTATGAGTTAATTGATGTCATTTTCTATGATTTTCAAACATTGGATGTTGAAAATCACACAAAAAATATTTAAAATATATATATATATTTTTTTAATATATTATTTCATATTGTCTTTAGACTTTAATCCCATGTATTGTCTCTAGAGAGACAAAAGTGAAATTGTCTCTAAAGAGACAATATGTCTTTAATCCCAACTATTGTCTCTAAAGAGACAAAAGTGAAATTGTCTCTAAAGAGACAAAAATACTTATGTTTCATATTATCTTTACAAAGACAATTTTTAAGACAATAGTTTAAGACGCTCGCTCAAAGACAATAGTTGAGACAATACACAATTTTTTTTTGGTCTCAAATTAAGACAATTTGATAAAAAAATGTCTTAAACCCCCTTTGTATGTAGTAGTGACGATGCACAATGCCATAGTAAGCCCTGGAACAAAAATTGAGAGTTCCCAACTTAAATTAGCCCTCAACAATATTACACTTGGAGGTGAAAATACTCTTCTCCATTTTGCTGCTAGTGTAGGAAATCTACCATTCATTCAACAACTCCTGCAACTCAATCGTGAACTTCTAAAGGCTACCAATGCCCAAGGAAATACTACATTGCGCTTGGTTACTCAGGATGGTTTCTCCAAAGTTGTGGAGATTCTACTCTAATCAAAAGAAAGTGGTGTGGATGTATGCAACAAGCATAACAAGACGGCTCTATTCAAAGCCTATGAAAGTGGCAATTTAAACACAATGAAGGTGCTATTTGATGCACATCCATGAAGTCTACGACAAAGGATAGTGGACGAGAGAACCTGTTTATATGTTGGAATAAATAGAGGAGATTTAGGTAATTGCCTTTAGAGTTTAGGACTTGTTTGCCTATTCGTTTATAAAAGCGTCTATTAAGTTCTATGTTGATATAAAGTATTTAGTTAAGAGTTAATAAAGGAGAGGCTAGACGCTATTGAAATAGGGAATAGATTTGGGATGAACGTGCTACACAAAGCTACCTAAGTTAGTCGGGTGCGAATTGTTGAATACTTGAATAAAACGGTAGGCTTATCACACTTGGTCGAAAAGGGAGTTGGCAATCCTCCAAAGTACAAGCCCCTACAAATTGGAGGAAACGGAGATTTGGATTTACAAAAAGATCCAATTTCAAAGATAAGTGAAGGAGACACACCTTTGCATATTGAAGCTAGGGGAAAAAAAACTTCAATGTAAGTTTCTTTTTATATGAATTTGAGGTTGTCACTGAAGTTGTTTCCTTTAATCAACAATTGGAGTATACCTTTTGGGTTTGTGTAAGATTTGTTGACCAGATCTCGTGAATAGTTGAAATAGGTAACAATAAAGTGAAATTAATGAAAGTATTTCCACTGGATATAGGATTTGAAAATCATCAAGGAAAGAACTTCCATTGGAGAAATCTTTAAGCATAACTATTTTCAATGGAGCATCAGTTTCTATGTACTGAATCTAAGTGTGCATTTTCTATATGGTTAACTTGTTGTTGAGTCTTCTCTTGTCCATATGACTATCCCTATGGTAGCTAAGGATAAGAAATCTTCATTAGGATGAACTCTCATTGCCAATTGGTCTCACAACCTTGAGTGGTTCCCTTTGTTCCTCCACCCATCTCTATGATAGAATGAGGAAAGGAACCCTTGCTACATGGATACTCCTCCCATGTTTTTCACCCTCCTATGGTTTTGCTTGTTCCCCAACCTACCTCTTTGGTAGAAAATGGAAAGAAACCCTTTGTGGACCCTTGTGTGCATTGGTTTCTCTTTACCTTGCAATGATTCATTTTGTTCATCCACTTGTCTCTATGATAGAAAGAGAAAAGACGCCTATAGTGTAGATTCCACCTTGTGCACCCCAACCTCTTATTGTCTATACTATTCCTCCTATTCCATAGATGAGGAACATCCCACAACTAAAGTGGAGAGATCCCCCACTCCTCATACAACTCAATACAAGGCCCATCACCATCAAAACCAACTTGTCCAAGAGCATAAGCATCATTAACATGCTAGATCAATACTATGGAGATGCTCAACACTAAATGTCCTCCTCCTATGTGACTACCTCCCAATCTCATGATTCCTTCATCCCTCGCTTCTCCAACTTTTATTGCTCCTATTGTTTCTATTTTTTTCCCTCATTGGGACCTAGATGAGCCTCGCCACAAAATGGTATAGGTGGTCTTGGCCCCTTCGATGGATCCCCCTCTCATTTTTGAAATTCCTAACATTCCTCCCTTCTTAGGTGCCATTGGACATGCCCTACACTAGTGTGATATACATTCCTAAAATTCATGAAGATGAAATAAAGGCATATTTTATATCTTGAAAAATGGATATACAATTCTTCATGAGCACAATTTATTTTTGTTGCAAGAGGATATATTTAATTTGGAGCATGTTTCATAAAACAATATGAGGTTTTTTATACATATATTTTCATATGCTTTGGGTCCATTTTGAGAAAAAAAATTAATACAATTACATAAACATATGTGGTAGTGTCTTGTGCTAAGTTTGGTTCCCTCTACAATACCCATGCACCTTCATTGACACCCATCCTTCATGCATTTACATAATTTTAGCCTATATGCAAATTATGTACACTTATTCCAATATATTCAAATCATTATTAACCTTGATTTCCACACATCTAATCCTTTCTTGAAATTTTACCTATTATGTATCTTAAGTCATTTATGTAGGACTAAATGCAAAAATTTGACCCTCAAATTTCAAAAATCAAAATTGAGATTTATTTGTTTTTATTGTTGTCTACTAGTTAGGGGAGAGGGGATAGTAGTCGTGCGGGCTAACTTCGTCAGCATGTAGCGATTGACTGGAATATTGTAGGACCTTTGTTTTCTTTTTGAAATGTAGACTAGCTTCTTATCTATCTATAACTAAGGTTTGGAGGTGTGACTCATCATGCAACTTGCCACATCAGTGCATCTACTGAGAAGTGTCCAAAATTTGACTTTTGAAAGATTCAACCAAAACTTAATCATGGTACCCCTAGTAGTCGAACAAAAAAATATCTTTTGTTGCTTGTAGAATATCATATTTTTATTTAAAATAAAACTTATATGCAACCTAAATGGACCAAATACTTATTGGTAACCATAAATCTTTGTTATCTCTAGCTTTTATATTCAACAAAAATGGACCAATAGTTGAACATTAAAACTTTTTGAAAATCTTTCACACTTATTGAAAAAATACATGGTATTTATTATGCTCATCTTTTATATTTGTGATAGGACAAACTATTAATATTAAATACTCCAATACTTGTACATTGCTAACCCAATAGTTGTACACATAAGAACAATATTTGTTCATATGATAAAAAATACTTGTTTAAATGAGTGTCTTATTTTATCAAATGAGCATTTAACTTTACAAATGACTCACTTATAGTGGATAGTTTAGATATTTTATTTGGGACAAAAAAATATTTATTTCACTTGTTCATAAATGTATTTATGTTTCTTTTACTTGAACAACTATTGGTCCCATAATGTCACATATTTGGTAATATTTTGAATAATATGTGAAATGAATATATACAAGATATGATATTAATTCATTCTAGTATTGGTATGAATAATCACAATTGACTGCACGACTATTGGACCCCGCATGACAATTGGCCCCTCTCCCCTATAGGAAGCTAACTAAGCACATATTTGTGTGACCATTTTTTGTGCCTTTGTACTTCAAAATATTCATTTGAACACTAATTCACATTCGAGAATCTTCCAATTTCTTAAAGCATAAAATGAACAATCATAAGGATAAGACTTCAACTAGTGTAGTAAAAATAATAATATATACATCAAAATCATTTACGACATGTGCATGCTTTCTTGTTGCTTTTGATCATTTGCACATGATTATAAAGTCATTTTTTAAGATTGAACTATGATAACTTGTCTCCTAGAGATCTATTAATTTTAAAAGATATTGTTAAATACTACTATATTTTATAGTAAAAATGACAACATAGAATCAAGTGAATTGGAAAGTAGATATGTGCAACTAACATGATCAAATTTGCAATTAACATAATAGATCCATAATTACAAAAATGACCTTGATCAATAACTTTAATTGAAAAATGATATAAATTAACACACAATTTTAAGTAAAAGACACAACTAAATTATATATCAAAATTAATATGACATTAAACTCTTTCTTTTACATTAATTATAAACAATTTATTTTACTATCTTATAAAATTAATTTTGAATTTATCACTCTGTCAACTATCATTTAATTATATCTAAATTAAACTTCGAAAAAGTTTATTCTCTGTCGTACATATATAGATATAAAAAAGTTAACAAAATCACTTTGTAAGATCTAATAAATTTAAAAGTTGTAAAATTGATGCTTTATCTGCACCCAATCTTCCATAAATTCCAACTCCAAAAAAACTATAATTCCAAGTAAACAATAGCTGTACAGTCATGAAATGAAAGGTCACTGCCACTCTTTTGGACTTCGTTGTCATGGGATTAATGCTTTGATGGAATCTCCAACCTGTCATATTTTTTCGTCGTCCTTTTGACGGATATGTCCATTTTTCTCTTTATCTTCAAGAATGTCCACATATTCTACTATATAGGGCTGTATCCATTTCATACTATAAATACCGTATGTCGTACTATTTAATTGTATTATAGGGTGCGTTGGAGGTAGCAACAACAAAGAAATTTCATCGTAACTGAGCATGTACAGCCAAACAGAGCAATCAATCACTGTAACGTTGCAATTCTTTCGCAAGTGTCGTACTCAAGGGATTAATGTTCTGGATGGAATTTATCTCATTTTTCCAGTTCTGTTTGACGGGTATGTACATTTTTCTCGTGTCTTTAAAGTAGGGCTAAATATTAGCTTCCGTAGAGCCATATCCATTTCACAGCATAATACTGCAAGTTGTATTATTTAATGATATAACAGAGAAATGTGTCTGACTGCAACAACGATAGAAATTTATATTACTAGTCACATGTCTAAAGAAATTTCAAGTTGTAAATTCGAGGCCTCGTATGCACCAAATCCACGTCTATCTTATATTCAATTTACCTAAAGGAAAATTGTGAGTCCAGCTAAACAAAAGTCGTGTCGTCGTATGTGAAAGGTCACTTCAAGTGTCCCTTTACGAAATGAAAGCATTCTACTGTAAGGCAACGGGGCTCACCTTACCACTCTTTTGGCAGTGTCGTAGTTGGAGTGTCGCAGTCGTGCTATTACATCTTGTCGATGGAATCTCCTCGGAGTCTTTGTTTTTCAATGTCTTTTTGACGGGAGTGTCCACTTTCCCCACGTCTTTGAGCCGAGGCTACGTATTCCTTCTGTACACACGGCATAATACTGTAGGTCGAATTCCATAAATGACATTGTAATGTAGTGTATTGGATGGTGTTGAAGGCAGCAACACAGAAATTTGCCACGGCAACTGAGCGTGAACATGCCAGCAAAGGGATCGATCAATACGCGTACAATGCTGTACTACGTCCTGAAACAAAAATTAGGGATTTCCAACTTGAAGGAGCTCTCAACAGTGTTACACCTGAAGGGAAAAATACTCTTCTCCATTTGGCTGCTGGTGTAGGAAATCTACCATTCATTCAACAGCTCCTGAAACTCAAAGGTGAACTTCTGAGGGCAACCAATGCCCAAGGAAATACTGCGTTGCACTTGGCTGCTCAGGGAGATTTTCGCCGCGTAGTGCAGTATCTACTCCAACAAGAAGGAAGCGGTGTAGAACAAGTAAACGAGCTGAATGAAACGGCTCTCTTCAAAGCCTACGAAAGCGGCGATTTAGCCACAGTGAAGGCACTATTTGACGCAGGCCGTCGAGTGCAGGGCAAAAGACAGTGGACGGGAGAACCTGTTTAAGTGTTGCAATAAACAGAGGAGATTCAGGTCATTGTCTTCAGAGTTTAGGATTTGTTTGCCTAGTCGTTTCTATTGAGTTCTTTGTCGATGTAAAATATTTACCTAGTTAAGATCGTTGATACAATGCTACCTTGGGACTAAGAATTTCCTTATTTAGTGGTTCAAGCTGTAACACTAATCTAACCACCCAATAGTTTAAACTTCATTATCAGACATTTCACCAAATAAATATCATTCTATATCCAAAATTTTCTTCACTTAGAATGGCATCAGCACGACTGCCTATAATGTTTCAGCTGTTTTCTGTTTTTTAGGTTGTTTTATTGTATTGTTCTCAGTATATTACTTCAGCTTTGAGTTCTTTACAGTTTATAGTTCTTTACAGTTTATGGTATTTATTCTTTTTAGTTGACATTTTTGCCCCTTTTTTCGTGTTTTCTTATCGTTTATAGTTTCTTTCTCTTTCTTTCTTTTTAAGGTCTCTTTTTTCATTTTTTTTCTGTCTTTTTTATATTTTTGTTTTCTTTCCTTTTGGATTTTATTATTATTATTATTTTTAACCTTGTGCATTCTTTCCTTTCCTTCCCCTCTGTCTTTTTATCTAGTGTTAGTCTGCAATCAATCATTTTTCTCCTCTTGCTCTCTACCATCCTGATGATGGATCACGGAGTGTGATCCGAAAAATTGATGCAAAAAACTCAACACAATTTAATCCAGAAACATCTCTGAACTAAAACATGGATTGTGGAAACTTGATATCATTAATTCTTTACAGTTCATAGCTGTTTTATGCATTGAATATATACTGATTTAGTTTTCAAAATTTATAACGCTTAAGGGTTTTATTCTCCATATGTTAATGTTTTTGGCTTTAATTTAGACGAGGTTTTAATCGCTTGAAGAAGGGTAAACTAGGCATTCTTTAGCCTTAGCCATTCTTGAACAAGATCTTATCTAATTTAAGGTAATAATTTTGGATGCCTCTTATACAGATCTGGTGGATCATTTACTAAATTTGCTAGATGCAAAAGATTTAATCCACGAGAAGTACAAACATGGAGATACAGCCTTGCATATAGCTGTTGGCAGAAACTACATGCATATAATAAGGCTGTTAATATGGATTGAACCCCAACTTTGTTACTGTGTTAATGACAACAGAGAAACTCCGCTATGTATGGCAGCGAAACTGGGACATCTGGAAGCAATAAAAGAGTTGATAAAGGGGAGGCCAGACGCTGTTGAAATACGGAATAGTTGTGGAATGAACGTGCTACACTTAGCTGCCGAAGTAAGTCAAGTGCGAATTGTTGATTACTTGAATGAAAAGGTGTTCTTATTAGACTTGGTCAATAAGGGACTTGACAAGCTTCCAGAGGAAAACCCCTTGCAAAGTAGAGGAAACACAGATCCGGCTGGAGAAACAGATCGTTTTTCAAAGATAAGTGAAGGAGACACGCCTCTGCATATTGCAGCAAGGAAAAAAAGCTTCAATGTAAGTTTCTTTCTATACGAATCTTCGGTTGTCACTGAAGTTATTTCCTTGAACAAGCTATCGTGTGTTCGAGTATACGTTTTGGGTTTGTGTAAGATTTCTTGACCGGATCTCGTGAACTATTGAAATATGTAACAATAAAGTGAAATTCATGAAAGTATTTCATCTGGAGATAGGAATGAAACTCATCAAGGAAAAATCTTCCGTTGGAGAAATCTTTAAGCTTAATTATTTTAAATGGAGCATCAATTTTTATGTACTGAATTTGAGTGTTGATTTTGTAGATGGTTGAGTCGTTGCTGCGTATACGGGGGATAAACAAATTTGCCGTTAACAAGGAAGGCTTAACGGCCCTCGACATTGTGAGAGAAAACACAGAGTATCACGAATCTGACAACATAATTGCAGCGCTGGCTAGTTATCCTAACAAGCGCAAGCCTTTCTTGTACAGTGCTCCGAAGTTGAGCGCAGAGAAACACGAGGTTGCAATAAAGATGGTGGACAAAACGTTTGTCGACAGCCGCAACACAGAATTTGTGGTGGCAGTTTTGTTAGCGACAATGTCATTTACAGCGGCTTTCACAATTCCGGGCAGTTTCGTGACGGAAGTTGGTAAAGGAGAGTCAGAGAAGAAGTTGGGCGCGCCAATTCTGCTTGGAATGGACTCCTTTAAGCTTTTTCTCATCTTTGATTGCGTGGCATTCTTTCTGTCGCTCTTCGTAGTGATGTTGTGGCAGATGAGTACACCTATTACCACGGGAGATAAGGTATCCTTCCTCTGTCTCACCAACCTATTGGTTTGTGCCACCTTTGCATTTACGGCGTATGCCTTCACGCTTGCAGTGTATTCTATGCTCTGCAACGACGCTCAAAAGCTCGCTTGGGCCGTTCTTGGGGTGTGCTTGTTCATCTGCTGCTATGCTTCTTCATGGGCTGCAAAGTTTTCCGTGAACAAGGCCCGATTCAACCACCTGAATGGTCAACTTCCTTACCTTCCTGACCGTGCGGGAGAGTACGTGTGGATGAAACTAGAAATATGGAGGTATTTGGACTTGGTGCGCCGGTGCAAAACCAAGTGGCTTGCCATATTTTACTGCAATCGCCTTAAGTCTTTCAGGAAAGAGGATAAAGGGCACTCGGTAGATGTTAATAAGGTCTGAAAAAGTTGCTTTTACAAGTGTACGAGAAGGTTCTACATGACTTTGGATGTATTGAAGTGAGTCTTACAAGATGAATGAGTTGATATTACCTAGTTTCCAAATATTCTATTACTAAGAGTTACAAATTATATAATAAATAACGTGTTACATGCATTTTTGAGTTCATGTGATATTTGTACGTTTCGAGTTGAACATTAACTTATTATCAATAATATTTTGTAAATTATTTATGTTGGATTTTAAATGGTTTTATATGTGAGAAAAGCAGGTTAATTTCGATTAATTTAATTAAATAAATATTAAAAATATAAATTAGTTTAAATTAATTAATGATAGGTGGATAATAGAAATTTAGATAATTGTATTTATTCAAATTGGAAATAAATGAGGTAGATAGGGATATTTAGTTTATTGATTGTACAATGTGTATTCTTGATGAAGATTCTAGATTATTTTTCCTTCTTATATTAGAAATGTCATCTCTTTGCTGTAAGAATATCTCAATTTTTCTACTATTCTTTTGGTTTTTAGTGGTCAAGTTTGGAACTTTTTTGTTGAAGTCATGATCACAAACTCATCTTATACTTGCAAACTTGAACCTATTAGCTTTTTGTTCTACATTTTCACTTGCCTAGTGAAACTCAACCTACTCTACTCTTCTTGAGAATCTGGAAACTGGCTCCAACTAAAAATATATTGTTAAGGGTGTCATTGCATCACAAGGAGACAAGTTTTCATAGATCAAACCCCTATAAGTGTACAAAGATCAAAGATAGTAGACAAGGGACCTAGAATGCATATTTGTTACTCTTTTCAGTGTACCAAATCCAAATGTTTCATTATTTATTCATATTTGGTGCTCTAGGGTGAGAGAGTATGCTTGAGAGATGAGAAATGTGAAATGAATGCAATTAAGTGTGTTTGAATAATAGCACATAACACCAAATAATGTTGTAAAATGAATGCAGCTAAGGCTTTTGAATAATAGCATATAACATCAAATAATGCAAACATTTATTTAGTAGACTCTAGGTAAGAAAGGTAGAAGGTGTCAATTAACCAAATTTGAATTTTAAAATTCAAAAATTATGTAAGAGGCAAGTCTACAATCATAAGGTCAATCTTGTGATTGCAAAAATTGCCCTAGATAGTTGAATGGTTAGACCTAGGGAAATAATTGAGCTAAATGAGAGTATGAGTGAGATAAGTTTCATAAATGTATCTTAAATGATCACGCATCTCAAAATATGTAGCAATCACAAACATGTAAGTAAATTAAATATTTAAATATCAAAGGATACAAAATGATATCTATATAATGTAATTGACCCTAAGAAGATATGATCATGCATGCATGTTCTTTCAACATGCACTCTCCATGAGAACTATAAAATAGAAGAGTAATATTTCATGTGTAGATTTTGTCTCACAAGTGAAAATAAAGTACCACATACTAAGAGATTTTTGAATTGTGTAAGAAATAGTAAACCATGGAATGAGCAAAGTTAAATAAATTTTCCTACTCGGAAAATAATGATGATTTGTTTGTCATGTTGGCCCTTAAATGACACAACACATTAAGCACAAGGCATGTAATGTGACATCGACTTTTCTATACACAATAATGAGTCTCTATAGTACTTATTACTACCTAAAATATCAACATAGGATTGTTAGTGACAATATATGCACCCTTCAATTATTTGTATCCGTAGGATGTAAGGATTTGAAGGAGTGAAACTATACTTAAAAATCTAGAGATAAGTATGTGGAAGTAATATTAATATAATAAATACATTATTTTAATGAGCATGCAAACATATACAATGATAGGGCATGGTAAACACATATGGGATGTACATATATCATCAAGAAAGGTAGGTCGATTGGTCATAGAATGGGAAAGAAAAGGTAGTGATGTGGCCTTCAATGGCTAAGAATAACATTATAGGTACATATGTTACCGGGGTAGGCATATGACCCTAATGTGGCATCCAAGAGTATGAGTAGATAAAGATATAGGTAAAGTGATAGGTTCCTTGTAGGAATATGTAATAAAAAGCAATGTGTGGAGGAAAATGTGATGCCAATAGTGTAAAAAGTGTGGCCACATCAAAATGGTGAGTGTTTTGTTCAAATAAATATAGAACAATAAACACACAAATATATAATATATGAACAATATATTCCACAAGTGCAAGATTACAATGTAAATAGCATGAGATGAATATTTATACGAAATATTCAAGAGGCATTTGATCACATGACAACTAGGCGAGTCACCAAGTTAATCACTATGAAGGAAACCAAGTGAAAAATAAGTTGCTACATATAGAAGATGCTTTCAATGAATGTGACACATGTGGGGGAGAAAGGTGCTCCTTGCAATGTCATATGTGTTCAAGTCAACACATAAGCATGCTAATTTATGCATATTATAAGCCTTGGATAATAAGGTAAGTGCATGAAAATGGGGGACAAATTAGTGGCCATCCTTAATATTTTAACATGTTTTACAATAAAATTTTATGAAATAGTCTTCATCTTAGACATCTCTTGTGCTTTATATATGTTGAAAATCAAGTTAAAACTATTGGAATATTAACTTAAATAAAGTGTATGTGGATCTGAAAATGATATCCAAGGTTACCCACTTAGATGATTATATGAAATTAACACATTCAAAATAATAGAATAAAAACAATAATACCACAAGTGACAATAAATTTACGTAGAGAAACCATTGCAAGAAAAAACCCGCACTCAAAGAGATCCAATGCTTGTATTAATCATTCAAACAAGAGTATACATAAACATAACATCACTCTAACAATATTTTAGTGGCACTTAATTCCTTCATCAACCTACAAAATAACTTATGAAACCACTGACACAAGACCCCAATTTATAGAAGAGCTAGCATGAGAAAACCACTATAATATCCAAGATTGATTGTTTTTCTTGGGGCATTCTTTATCAAGGTCTTCCACTTGAATCACACCTCTTTCATCTAGGAATTATTAACCCATATGAGCCAATTTGTGGACAAACGAAGACTCTCAAGCACATTTTTTGGTTTGTACTAGAGCCTAGGAAACTTGTACTTGGGTTCATGACTTCTTCAATCCATTCAAGTGTACTCCCTTCTTATGACATATGGTTTTGTTGGGAGATTGGTCTAGTGTCCCTTTTAAATTTATCTAGATCTAGCATGATTTTAGGTTGACGATTTTTTGTAGCATTTGAAAACCTTTTTTTTGCTATTTTTACTAGTTGCGTTGTTGATATGATTTTTTTCTTTACACTAAAGCTATGATTTTCTCTGATGTGCTTATGTGGATTTGGGGATAAATTAATAAAGTTGCACTTGAAGTTACTCATTTGTCAATGCTTTTAGATCATAGGAGCAATGCCCACTTGTATAGTTACTAGAGTATCATCCCCTTCTACTTCCCACTAGAGTCACTCTCGTCCACATGGGCACATATGTAGATGTAGCCAACCTACCAAAAGGGATCATGGCTCTTAGCCTCTTGAAAGAAGCAAGGATCATGTTGTTCACATATGCTCTCAACTTTCTTGGGCACCATCAACATCTTCTCATGGACATGGTATTCTTGGTTGGCCAGATTCTAGCTAAGTTCTTCCTTGCTTGACTTTGGGCATTTGCCTTATTTGAGTTCAACAACCTACAAATAAAGATCAGAGGGGAATCTCACTAATTGGGAACCAATTCGTGATGGTTCCATCCCCCACTAATGTATGATGTGAATTAGATGACCATTATCCTTCTTATAAGTGTAGTTCTTATTGTCTAATAGTTTTGTCGATTCATATTATTTTAAATTCACCTTGCTAAAATTTGTTTTTGATTTCTTATCATGTTAATTAAACTCAACCTTACATAAACTTTGAAAATTACTTTTACCATCCATCCATTTTTTTAATAAATATATTATTCTCTTTTTAATTTATAAAATGTAATAAAAGCATTATTATTTTCTAAGACAATTTACTGCGACTTTTTTTAG
Organism: Sequoiadendron giganteum; assembly: GCA_007115665.2. Lineage (NCBI taxonomy): Eukaryota > Viridiplantae > Streptophyta > Pinopsida > Cupressales > Cupressaceae > Sequoiadendron > Sequoiadendron giganteum. The sequence goes on from CM021100.1 coordinate 327,315,596, forward strand.
AGTGTCAAGTCATGGAATTAATGTACTCGATGGAATCTCCTTTCTGTCATATTTTTTCCACATCTTTTTGACGGGTCTATCCATTTTCATGTTGTCTTTAAATTGTGGCCACATATTCTAATCTATAGAGCCGTATCCATTTCACAGCATAATAGCTTATATCATGAGGAAGCGTCTTGGCTAGCGTCGAAGGTAGCAACAACAAAAAAAGATGTCATATCAAGTGACCGCGAATAGCCAAAGAGAGCGGTCAATCACTGTACCATTAACACTCTTTGACGAGCGTCAAAGTCATGGGGTTAGTGTTCTCGATAGACTCTCCTTTCTGTCATATATTTTCCGTCTGTTTGAACGGGATGTCCATTTTCACCTTTTTTATCTTTAAAGTGAGACTATTATTCTAATATGTCGAACCGTATCCATTTCACAACATAATACTGTATATCGCATTATAAGGTCTATATTACAAGTCACATTATAAGGTCTAAACAAACTTAAAACTGTAAATCCAAGGCCTCATTTGCACGCAATCAATGTCAAATTTTATATCTGATTTCACCTAGATAAAAATTGTGAGTCCAACAAAACAAAATCCGTGTTAAGTCGCATGTGAAAGGTCACTTCAAGTATCTTGTTACAAAATAAAAGTATTCTACGAAAGGCAAAGGCAACGAGGCTCACGTTACCACCCGTTTGGCAGTGCCGTAGTGGGAGTGTCGCAGTCCTTGGATTTATCTTGTCGATGGAATCTCCTCACAGTCTTTTTTCTTCCATGTCTTTTTGACGGGTTTGTCCACTGTAGGTCGAATATTTAATGACATTATAACGTAGCGTATTGGATAGTGTTGAAGGCAGCAACCCAGAAATTTGCCATGGCAACCGAGCGTGAACAGGCCAGCAAAGGGATCAATCACGACGCGCACAATGCCACAGTAAGTCCTGGAACAAAAATTGAGAGTTCCCAACTTAAATTAGCCCTCAACAGTATTACACCTGGACAGGTCGTGCAACCCAATCGTAAACTTCTGAAGGCTACCAATGCCCAAGGAAATACTGCATTGCACTTGGCTGCCCAGGGTGGTTTCTCTAAAGTTGCGGAGATTCTACTCTAATCAAAAGAAAGTGCTGTGGATGTCTGCAACAAGCATAACAAGACGGCTCTATTCAAAGCCTATGAAAGTGGCGATTTAAACACAGTGAAGGTGCTATTTGACGCACAACCGTCAAGTCTATGGCAGAGGACTGTGGACGAGAGAACATGTTTATATGTTGCAACAAACAGAGGAGATTCAGGTCATTACCTTTAGAGTTTAGGACTTGTTTGCCTATTCGTTTATAAAAGCATCTATTGAGTTTTATGTCGATATAAAATATTTAGTTAAGAGTTAATAAAGGGGAGGCCAGACGCTGTTGAAATAGGGAATAAATCGGTAGGCTTATCACACTTGGTCAAAAGGGAGTTCAATATCCTCCAGAGTACAATCCCTTGCAAATTGGAGGAAACAGAGATCCGGATTTAGAAAAAGATCCATTTTCAAAGAAAAGTGAAGGAGACACACCTCTGCATATTGAAGCCAGGAAAAAGAAACTTCAATGTAAGTTTCTTTCTATACGAATCTTAGGTTGTCACTGAAGTTGTTTCCTTTAACAAGCTATTGGAGTATACCTTTTGGGTTTGTGTAAGATTTGCTGATCAGATCTCGTGAACAGTTGAAATAGGTAACAATAAAGTGAAATTAATGAATGTATTTCCACTGGAGATGGGATCTGAAAATCATCAAGCAAAGAACTTCCATTGGAGAAATCTTTAAGCATAACTATTTTCAATGGAGCATCGATTTTTATGTACTGAATCTGAGTGTGCATTTTCTAGATGGTTAACTTGTTGCTGCGTAGACGGGGCATAAACAAATTTGCCGTTGACAAGGAAGGCTTAACGGCCCTCAACATTGTGAGAGAGAATACACAGTACGACGAATCTGACAAAATAATTGCAGTGCTAGCTAATTATCCTTCCAAGAGCAAGCCTTTCTTGTACAGCTCTTCGAATGGCAAGGGAATGAGTATCTATAGATATTGATAAAATGGTAAGGAATGAGCTCAAATCCATTAAAGATATCACTATCTATCAATGTATACATGTATCAAGAGATTTTATTTAAATGGGCACAAGGGAAAATTACATTGGTATTACTAGATTCACTATAAAATTTTTGTCATTTTGTGGTGTATGTCAATTTTAAATGATCATCAAAAATAAGTAGCACTTACAAACATCCATGTAAATTTAACATTGAAACATTAAAGCATATCAAAGAAGGTCCATAAACTATGATGGATCGTACAAGGATATAGTCATACAAGTATGTCCTTTCAACATGCACTTTCCATGAGAACATATAAAATAGAGTGATATTTCATGAGTAGTTTTTGTCATGCAAGTGAAAATTGAGTACAAAACAATAAGTGATTGATGAATTGTGTAAGAAGTACCTGAAAACATGAAATTTTATTTCTTGGAAAATAATAATGATTTTTTATCATGGTAGCCCTTGAGTAACATAACACATGAATCATAAGGCATGCCATTTGACATTGATTTGTCTCATCATGGTAATGAGTCTTATAGTACACACCACTACCTCAAATACCAACAAATGATTATTAATGATAATATGTTCTCCACTCAATAATTTGTATCAATAGAATATAAGGATTTGAAGAAGAGGTTAAACCATTCATGAAGTGTAATGTCAAAATTGGATACCCCCGCAATTTGACACTACACCCATTGCTACCACCTCTACTCAACTATTCATTCCCCCTATCACTATTGAATCCCTCTATCATTACAAATTCTTCCCACTCCCTTTCACACAAGGTTTGAGATGTGTGAATCAATAAGTATAATAGTAAAGGAGACCCAATGTAGTGATTTTATTTTCCAAGATGTAGACACTACATCATAATAGTTTTTCATCCTTCCTAATAACCTAATATACACTTTTAAAAATTTAGTAGACCGACTCAAAAAACATTTATATGATAACATTGTACCACATGTCACATTCGTTGATCTCATCTATTGTGAGCAAGGACAAAATGAAAAAAAAATCAATCACTTTTTGATGCCAATCTCTCTTCTTGTAGATTCTTTACACACTACCATATTTGGATGTACAATGTGTGTTCATTGGTAATCTATAGCCATTTTTATGAGAGAAAATTTTATTAATGAAATATAATTTTTTTCATATTTATGCACTTCCTTGCATGATTATTAATAGTTAATCAGTCAATATGGGGGCTCTATCTCATTGAATCCCTTTGATAACCTTAGTGGTTCTTCTTCCAACCCTCAAAATTTTAATAAAAATAAAAATATAGTTAACAATTCTCAAAGATCTGATTTCCTACTATTGTGCCTAAGATTTATAGATAATATACAAAACTATTTAATAATCTCCATAGCATAATGCAAAAAAATTGAAAAATAATTTAATTCAATTACCATCCATGTATCCCCTTTCAAAAAATCAACCTCTCCCAGCTTTGAAAGACCCAAAATATTTTTGTTAGTTCCATTGAGTTTCTAGATATAATACAAAATATAGTATGCATCTTTGACATATGGTCCAAGACCACATTGATTCTCATACCATCCAACTCCTATATGGTCATGATAAGTAAAAAAGGTCTATTGCAAAGCCTAATAAAAATATTCAAATTTATCAACCCATTTCCCAAAAAAATTATAAACTTCATCAATCTTACTTTGCTTCCCAAGCATTGGAGTATATTGATGTTAGATCTCCATCCTCCTTAACAAATATGGTGGGTGCCCACTCTTTATTAATTTAGGGTCATGAAATTCTTAAACCTATCATATCCTTTTCTTCTACCAACATGCCTAGTAGCATAAAGGATGACCCTCTATACATTCCTACTTAGTTCAGCAAGAGAACCATCAATGGGGTTCTTGTTCACCTTGATAGAAGTGTAAATATTATTATGAAGGAAATCTTATATGCCAACTAGTTGTATCAAGACAATTATGAGTAATCAAAATTCTTCATATGAATGCATGACAATTTATCTATACTAACCTTAGGCTCTATCACCCTATCAATCTAGGCTAGATCTAAGTGCTTAGATAGAGCCCTTTTCTATCATTCTTACTTTGATCACTTTTGTGTTAAAGTTCGATCTCCCATGGATCACTTCCATGCAAGTGGTTGCTTTAGTTATAAATAAATTCCTTAAGTTCTAGTGCATGGTACATTTTTGCAAACTATTCAACACATTGCCATTTAAACCAGGTTCTTGTTTCATAGAAATTTACAGTTTGAAATTTAAATTTGAGGGGTCAATTCCACATGGTGCATGATTACATTCACACGCAATAGGATTGACCTAGAACAACAAATTATTTTCAATTTACCTTTTAGCACCACTCTCTCTCAATTTCTTAATTTCAAATTTTCTTGATATTTAAGCAAACTTGTAGTCCTATTTTAAATTTTTGAGATACAAGGTATTCAATGCATATTTTTTTATATTTTGTGGGTTTCTATGAGACACACATAGAAATGATGAACACATAAAGGCATCACACTACTTTGTATTGACCCACTATCATTTTTAATTAAATTATATGTACTTTACATACATGTGTGAGTGCTTATATACATTGAGATAGACTATTATTTTAGGATTCAAATTCACATTGAAGTTGGGGTAACATGCAATGACCTAATATTTCACACTCATGCTAATTCTCATAAGTTTTGGGCCCATTTTGAGAAAAATATTAATACAATTACATAAATACATGTGGTAGTGTCTTGTGCTAAGTTTGGTTCCCTCTACAATGCCCATGCACCTTCATTGATACCCATCCTTCATGCATTTACACAATTTAGCCCCATGTGTACCTTATCTAAACTTATTCCAACATATTCAAATCATTATTAACCTTGATTTCCACACATCTAATCCTTTCTTGAAATTTTACCTATTATGTATCTTAAGTCATTTATGTAGAAATGAATGTGGAAATTTGACCCTCAAACTTAAAAAAATGAAATAGAGAAATATTTGCTCCTACCATTTTTTATTGGTTATTAGGAGCTAACTAAGCACATATTTGTGTGACCATTTTTTGTTCCTTTGTATTTCAAAATATTCATTTGGACACTAATTCACATCCCAAAATCATCCAACTTCATAGAGCATACAAAGAGCAATCATTAGGATAAGACTTCAACTAGTGTAGTAAAAGTAATAATATATACATCAAAATCATTTATGACATGTGCATGCTTTCTTATTGCTCTTGATCATTTGCACATGATTATAAAGCTATTTTTTAGGATTGAACTATGACAACTTGTCTCCTAAAGATCTATTAATCTTTAAAAGATATTTATTGTTAAATACTACTAGTTTTTATAGTAAAAATGACAAAATAGAATCAAGTGAATTAGAAAGTAGATATGTGCAACTAACATGACCAAATTTGTAATTAACATAATAGATCCATAATTACAAAAATAACCTTGATCAATAGATTTAATTGAGACAAGTTATAAGTTAACGCACAATTCTAAATAAAGGACACCACTAAATTATATATCAAAATTAACATCACATTAAACTCTTTCCTTTACATTAACTATAAATTACTAACTTAAAAAATAGTTTAAATTTATCACTCTGTCAAATATCATTTAATTATCTCTAAATTAAACTTCGAAAAAGTTTACTTTCTATTGTACATATATAGATATAAAAAAGTTAAAGAATCACTTTGTAAGATTAATAAATTTAAAAGTTGTAAAATTGATGCTTATCTGCACCCAATCTTCCATATGATTCCAACTCCAATTTTTTTTTAATTCCAAGTAAACAATAGTTGCGTAGTCTTGAAGTGAAAGGTCACTGCCACTCTTTTGAACTTCGTTATCATGGGATTAATGCTCTGATGGAATATCCATCCTGTCATATTTTTTCCTCGTCCTTTTGACAGATATGTCAATTTTTCTCTTTATCTTTAAGAAGTGTCCACATATTCTAATTTGTAGAGCCGTATCCATTTCATGGTCTAAATACCGTATGTCGTACTATTTAATGATATTATAAAGAGCGTTGGAGGTAGCAACAACAAAGAAATTTTATCATAATTGAGCATTAACAACCAAATAGAGCAATCAATTACTGTAACGTTGCAATTTTTTCGCAGGGGTTGTACTCATGGTATTAATGTTCTGGATAGAATTTGTGTCATTTTCCACTTCTGTTGTATGGATATGTACATTTTTCCTGTGTCTTTAAAGTAGGGATAAATGTTAGCTTCTGTACCTACACTACTACATATAGGGGTGATTTAAGACGTTAATTTAAAACAAAATATTAATTTTGTCTTAAATATATTTTTCATTTTCTAATTGTCTTAAATTAAGACAATTAAGGAAATATTTTTTTCTAAAATAAATTTTCATTTCCCGCCCTCTTTTTTCCCTCTATTTCAAGATAGAGACGAGGTTAATTTAGCAGCGAGGTCATTTTCACGGGTGAAGCATTTTCAGCGAACAAGGCGAGGTCATGTCTGGCGTTTTCACGAATAGGGCGAGGTCGTTTTCATGAACACGGCGAGGTGAAGGAAGCTACTTGACCTTTACCAGAATTATTCTTCCTTCAGGTTGTGGAAGATCACAGAATCAAAGCATTTTTCTTTTGATAGAGGTAATGGCAGGTACCAGAATCATGCATAAAGAGACTTCTCCATCAAGCCATGGCCTCCAAATGAGAACACCTGCTTGATGCTGATAAAGCGCATGACCAGTAGTCTATCTTCGAAGTCCTATTTTTCCAGAAGATATGGTCTTCTGAGAAAAGAAGAGGCTGCAGAAGATGCCGCAAATGATCATTCCAGTAGATACCCAAATGCAGATGTTAGTTCTACTATGCTTCTTTATGCAAAAGAAGCAAGAAAACTAATGTTGGAGGCTCTTAAGCGAGGACTCAGTACGGCCGAAACAAGAGACCCTGTTGTTGGGGACGCATTCCTTGAAACTGCTGAAATGAAAGAAACTATTTTTGATATATCAGGAGGAACACCAAGATTTGTTGATGAAGCTTTAGCCAAAGAGATCTTAAGTCCATTAGAAGATCCTGGGAATTCTTATACAAAGATATGCTTCAGCAACCGAAGTTTTGGTCTCGGGGCCGCCTCGGTTGCAAAAAGAGTCTCGATGGGTGTCCATAAAAACTTAACAGATGTGGACCTTGCAAATTTTATTGCTGACATTCCTGAGGCTGAGGCTCTTGAGGTTATGTCCATATATTACTCTGTTTTAGAAGGGTGTATGCTGAGATCCTTGAATCTTTCACACAATGCCTTAAGAGAGAAGGGCATCAGGGCTTTTGGATCACTCTTGAAATCTCAGAAAACACTGGAAGAATTGTATTTCATGAATACTGGTGTCTCCGGAGAAGCAGCTAGATCCATTTGTGAGCTTCTTCCATCTTTTGAAAGGATTAAGACATTGCATTTCAATAATAATATGACAGGAGATGGTGGAGCAGAGGCCCTTTTAGAACTTGTTAAGAAATGCAATGCTCTCGAGGATTTCCAATGTTCGTCAACCAGAATAGGTACCGAGGGTGGTATTGCTTTAGCAGGAGCTTTAGGGAAAGGTAGCAGGTGGAAAAAGCTCAATTTAACAAATAACATTGTTGGGAAAAGTGGTGGGGTTGCTGTTAGCTGAGCTATCTCTGGACATTTAGGTCTCATAGAAGTATATTTGAGCTATTTGAATTTTGAGGATAAAAGGGGCAATAGCAATTGCCAAAAGCCTCAAGGATGGAGCTCCATCTCTTAGAGTTCTTGAGATTGCAGGAAACAAAATCACTCCGAAAGCAACTCCAGCTTTGGCAGAATGCCTTGCTTCAGAAAGCTTGCTGACAAAATTTGTTGCATCAGAAAATGAACTCAAGGACGCGGGATTACTTATTATATGTAGAGCACTTTTGGAAGGTCATGACCATCTCAAAGAACTTGATTTGAGTACAAATGGTATCAATGGAATTAGAGCAAAGGTCGCAGTAGAGACTATTGCAAACAAGCCTGATTTCAATCTGCTTAATATTGATGGGAATTTCATTTCCGAGGAAGGAATTGAGAGCGTCAAAGATGTGTTGTGCAAAGGTATCAAGGGTGTTTCCGTGCTTGGATCTCTGGAAGATAATGATGAAGAGGGTGAAGTTCATGATATAGAGAATGAAGGTGATAGCGAGGATGGGGATGAAGAGGAAAGTAGTGATGATGACACGAAGTTAGAGGAGAAACTTGAGAACCTGAAAGTGTAGTGTCATGGAGATTTTTAGTGTAGGAATATACATTAGGACAATTTTGGATACTCTAATCCCTTGAAGGCGAACTTTCATAGTTTAAGCAACCACAGGTAAGTCCCTTTTGGCTTTACAGAGGTAAGTCCATTTACTATTTATTGATTAGGAACAAGCTTCACCTCAATTTGAATATTTGAGCTCTATATGAACTAGAGGGTTTCCAATGTTGTAGTTGTTTGATTGTCATGCTTTTGAGTCATGTTTCTTTAGTTTGCATCACTCATGGTAGTTAAAATATTGATCGTTTTGTCATCATCTTTAATTATGATAGGTTTGTGAGTAAGAGCCCTTGTTAAAAAGGTTTGATTCTGCAACAGCTATATCTGTATAAGGGACATGCTTAAAAATTGTGAAAAATGAATGGCATGATGTTTAAGATTTCAAATATATTTTGTTTGGTTTTATTATTCATTAATTGTTTTTTACATTTTTTTATGTTTTGCTATATGTATGTATATGTGTATATATATGTATGTATATGCATACATATCTATGCCAATTTATATGACATATTTATAATGTTTTAGTTGAATCTATTTTTAAGATTGTCCATTTTTCATTGATAGATATAAGATCAGATTTACTTTGCAGATTGAGAAGTTTATTTGCCTCTAAAGTTTATTAGACAAGAAATTAGCAAATTGGAAGAACTACCTTTCTAATTGAGAAGTTATAAGGTTCAAATATAAACTTCAATCACATTCAAATTATTATCAATGTTGCATTGTTTGGTTATGTAATTAGAGCTTTCAAGGTGGATTTTGATTGGATATAATATTTTATAAGTTCTTTCAATCATATGTTTTTTTTGGAATTTTCTACTACTACTTTTTGAAATATTCAACTGTCTGTAAAACAAGACAGCTTAAATAAAAGACATCTCATGAGATAAAAATATAGTTTATGTCAGGACTGCGAAGATTGTCAAGTTGGCAGAGATACACACATCTACAAAAAACCTTACATACGAGCATATTCTCACCAAAATAGGATCTTTAGCAGCATTTATATAACCAAAAACAGGCCAGAAATTCAAGAGCTGAAACTCTAGGAAAAATGTTAATATCTTCTTTGTACCAATAATTCTTTTTGTCAGGAAAATCAGGAATAGGAGGGATCAGCTCTAGAGGGAAAACAAATTCAGGTTGCACCTGTGCTATTTCACACCCCCAGTATTATAACTACATTATGTGCCCTCAGTTGCTTCATCTTCTTGAGAAAGATTTTTAACATCTAACATAAAGTTTTTTTCCATGTTCCTGAGTCTTTCCTTAATTGGAAATTATTCATCATTATTAGTCATTGCAGACTTAATTACCATCTTTTCAACCACCTTTTGATCATTCTCCCTTGCCAACGAGTTGCCAGAATCTATCATTTTTTTCCTTATGCAACACTACATGTCTCACCTTTTCTCTCCATTCTTCAACCATGAGCATGAGTCTCTCAACCTATTTTTTTCAGTTTCATTCTCCACCTACCAAAGTAGTTCTATATGATATACCTTTTCAAGCCTTGCCACAACTCAAACTGGGCATGGTTTGTTAATTCTTTCCAGCCAACTCTTTGATCGCTAAGCTAGAATGTGATTGGTTACACTTTCTCTCTTTGACTCCATCATGATATATCACTCTTAATGGTCTCAGTGATATCACATTAGAATTGCTTTTGGCCATGGTTATTCTCATTGTATTGGTTAACCCTATTTTAACTTAGTTTCTGCTATCCACAATGAGTGACAATTAAATAGAAGTAGATGATTCTAAGTTCTGAGTCATGACATGAGTGTATAACACTTCCATGTTTCACGTTGCTTGAATAAGTCTATTTTGCTTGAGGTCTGAATAGAGATAGGGTCAATCCTTTTTGTTTGTTCAATAGTAACTTCACGTCTTTGCAAGCTTCTTGCTTAGTAGGGTGCAAAAGACCTGGAAACCTAAAATCTGTGTAATTAGTTTTAAAATTTAAATGTAAAGCATCTTTTCATTTCATCAAGGAAACACGTCCCTACCTTAAAGTCTTGGGTTATATTTAGCAATCCCATAAACATATAGTGTCTAACATATTTTCTAATTACTATTGTGCACAACTTCGGGTTTCAATTGTGTAAATTCATTTTCTCAACATTTCAGATCAAACTCCATGATCACTCCCTGAATTACATCCAAAGTCTTAGCTTTTTCTCTTCATAGATGACTTTGTTGTCTTTGCGAATTTTGCTTCTCTTCTCTTGAAGCTATTTCAACTGTCTTAACAATTATTCTTTTTGTTGCTTCTTAATTTTCTTGTCTGCCTATGTAGCTATCAATATGTTTGTTAGTTACATATTTTTCAACTTCAATCCTTTTTCAATCCAGTAATTGTTTGGCATCACCTTGTGCTCTTGCTTCTCTCCCAGTTTGATCCCTAAGAAGTTTCTATTGAAATCATTTCAAGGTATTATTTGCCATACCCTTCTCCATGATTATCTCTCTATAATGCTCCTGATCAACCCAATGTCCAAGTTTATTCCTCCACTACTGTTAGACCACTGTCCAATTTTATTCCCCTAAAACTTCTTGATATATCTTCCTCCAAAGAGACAATCAAAATGCTCTTAGGAAACTATGTACTGGAAAACCAACTCATTGTATAGTTTCTCAAACATAGCATTAATATCTTGTCTTCCTCATTGTAAATTTGTTTAATGATTTGTTTGTGCAAATGCATACATTCTTCCATATTGGATACAACACATCATCCACCCTTTTTACAGATCTAGGGATAGTTCTGACACAAGTAAATATAGAAGGATGATTGTACATACATTTTCCTAGCTATGCTAGATATTCAACTGTTAGAACAGTTGGAGTGGGATTATTGTAGAGCAAGAGGGAAGGTAGGTTTTATTAGAAGGTTCCCTACTATGGATTACATTCTTACAAATATTTAGCAAGCTTGCAAACTCTCTTTTAAAGTCTTTTGAATTTTTTGTTAACTTTAGAAAGGTTTATGATGTGGTGCCTTGGCACACGTTGTATCAGAGGTTATGTGCATGTGGCATCTTAGATCTCTTTATTTATTCTATCATGTGACTATATTAGATGGTTGTTTGTTCGTTTACATGTCCATTGGACTCTTGGAGTGGGTTAGCATTTATTTTGGTGTTAAGCATCTATATGCCTTATTTCATTGTCTTTGGGATATATATTGGCAAGCCTGGAAATGTTTTTAGAAAACACGCTCTTGCAGATGATGGTTGCATATTACATCATGGCATGATTGCTATATTGCCCCTCACTATTGATTTTATCCTACCCCATTGGCATATGTGCTCACAGAGACAATTAGATGTTGTTGTATGGCTTTATGATCATCATCAGTTGTCGGTTATGTGTAGAAAGATCAAGGTTATGGTTGGGTAGAACCAAATTTGCCCTATCCATTTATAAGGGTAAGCCTGTTGAGGTGACAACTTATGCATACTTGTGAGTACAATTTGCTCACCCCTTTTTTTGTTAGACCATTTGCTCAATCATGACATTGTTAGGGACATGTCTCCCTATTTGTCTTGGAATGCAAATGTTTACAGGATTTTCCCACAAAGATGAGTTTACTGTTCTTCACTGGTCTGAGATTTGGGGCCCCAGCTTGGGGCATGTGGATTGGCAGCAGATTGAGAGGGTTCAAACTATTTTTTTTTAATCTATGATTACTATTAACTAGCTTTCCCCCATTTATTGATTGAGTTTGTGGCTTAGCCCTTTCACCTTAAGAGCATTCATATTTTTCTTGTTGTAGGTTCAGGTTCATGGGTGATATTGTATCAGGTTGGGACATATATCCATATTTAGTGCTTTTCTCTTCTTATTGGGTTGCTTCATTGGGTTCATCTGGATTATGCTGGTGTTGGCACTCAGACTTTTTTGCTTCTCTAGTTCATTAACATCTTTAATGATGGTCTCCCTCTTTTTCTATGTACTTTGGATGTATTTTCTTGTCTTCTTCCTTGGAAAAGAGTGATCAAAGGAGATTTTATGGAGGACATTTATTGGCAATATATTCAGATCACTTGGATCTCATAGGAGTGATTTGAAAATAGGTCATAAATTTTTAGAAGAAGCTAAGAAGGGAGAAAAAATAATTTTAAATTCATCAGTGATATATTCAGGTCACTTGGATCTTTCATGATGGTGACTGATGGAAATGTTAGTCCATCTATTCTATTTTAGGTTGGGTACAAAAGTAAATAAGGTCCTTGTTTTATTTTTCTTGCTCATTGACGTCTTTGTTAATAGTAATTTTTATGGTATGGCCAGTTTTACAACTTATAACATATCTAAAACTTTTGCATCACATTTAAGAGGCTAAAAAGCTAAAGGTACTTTTCAGGTCACCAACAAGTGAGATCAATTTGGTGTATGGGTCCCTACTAATGTGATTATTCCATAAGGGGATTATTTTTCTATGATGCATAACCTTTAAGTACTCTGATTTCAATTCTCAATTGCACATAATCCTACTATCTTTTCCTCATTACTCACAAAATCAAGTGGTTGTAATGTGACTATTCTCATCAACCTCATCGTCAGGTTGAGATTGCACACAACTTTCTCTGTCCTTTTTGTGGGTGCTTTCCACTTCCTGGATGTATTTCACTTTGTCCTATTGTTGAGTGGTAGGGTTGGCATACATAACCTTTGTACTGTATTTCTGGTATGAATTGCAAATACCCAATTCTTTTAACTTACAAATCTTCCTAGCAGGCCTAAAATTTGATGTAGAAGTCAAATAGTTAATTTGAAAGAACCTTTATCCTAACTGAGTTTGCATGAAATGTGTATGAAAATGTATTAAAAAGTTTTCAAATTAGGATTTTATAAATGTGGATGTTTTGAATCTAGAACCAATTTAATTGGCTCTTATATGTGTTATTCTTGTTTATGACTTTTCATGTTTTCAATATTCAACCCAATTGAAGCTATTTATTGGTTCTAACACTACAATCATGTTAGAGGATTGAGTGATATTTGGGTTTTCTAGATCCGCACAAATGAGTATGGAAGTGAGGCAGTGTTAATCTGTATCAAATATGCTAGTGCCAACTTGCTCACTAATTCTAGATTGTTGTGGGTGTGCTGCATTTCTGTAATGTTCCCAATTGGACAACCTTAGGTAATAGATGATTTTTCAAACATGTGCAAGCTAGAATAATGAACAAAACTAAATGTAGGTGCCAAACCAGGCTATTAAAAATTAATGCTGATCAGCAAGATATCAAAATTGCAAACCCTTATCAATCAAAATGCATGCTATGGACTACAAATCCGACCATCCTCAATGCTGTTATGAACTACAAAATCCTTAAAGACTGAAAAGCAATCAATTTACTGACGTATGACAGCTAGAAATATATGAAACCCTTGTGTATAGCTCCAACATGGATTATAAATTAACTATGAGGGAAAATCTAAAGTATTTAGGTACTGTTATGAAGTTGAAACCCTCATATAAACTTTATAACTCATTTATTATTTTATACTTAGCAGATTTGACTTCGAGTCTTTGATGCAAGACCGGTAGCATAGATGGCTGAGAATTATTAGTTTTCATTTTAGTTTCCATTTCAAGTAATTGGGGTTTCTATTGGTAGGCGTTGAACGTTGCAATGAGGCATTGAGAAAGCTGAAGAAGAAACATGACATTGTTGTTAACATCCAAGGGGATGAACCACTTATTGAACCTGAGATTATTGATGGTGTTGTCAAAGCTTTATAGGTATCTATCTCCCTTCCAGTATCTCTTAAAGCTACAAATTTGCTTATTTTGTGATCTATAAATGTAAGTTTTGGCACCTAATTCAATGGTATAAGTTCTGTGTTGGACTACTTTTTAGTTTTCCATTTCTAGGGAATGTGCATTATCTATATTGTGTCAGAATTATTGAAGTTCATTTGGGTATCTGAAATCGGTAGAAAAATTAATAACTATTAACCAGAGAAATCTATTATCAGTTGAAAATTAATTGTCACTTTGATCTTATTATGCACTTGAATAATTTATTCTATATGCTCAAATCAGACTTGCTATCTCTTTTCATATTCATTGTATTTTCAGCTCACTCGTTTAATTTAGCTTGAGTGAAGTTCTATCAACACCCAAGCTTATCCAGCTACAATAATCCATTTTAACATATTACCATTATGTTTGAAAACTTAATTTCTCTCATATATGCTTTTGTTGGGACAAAATAGTTAGGGATCCATCCATGTAAGACTAAATCTTCAAGAGTACATTGCATATGAATATAATGGAAGCATTCCTTCTTATTTAACTCTTTAAATTATGTTCTATCATTATATAACCCGTAACAAACATAACTAACATGAATGTTTTAGATTCAATATTTTAAATGTATTACAACCAATTCAAAGCCAAATATACATTGTGAAGAAGAGAAAAATAGCCAAGAAAGTAATGGTTTGTTACGGAAGAAAGAAAATAACTTATGTCCATTAGTTGACTATGGAATGCCTATAATAAAAAGTGGCATTTCTCCAGGAGAGAAAGATATTCATTTCTCACTTGATTAGCATAGTATTCATAAATTAATACCTTTATATAGCCTACTTGCACTAATATTAGAAATATAGGCTAGTAGGGAGAGGGATAGGGAAGAGCAACTTCCACATAACAAGTTATCATTGTAGGGACAATTAAACAATGCTAAAGGGATATAAATCATAATGGAACTCTACTTCTTGAATCCATAAGCCATAAAACAAAGAAGAAGAAGCTTTTAGATGAAGAGTGACCCAGGGATCTGCACCATTAAGTAGTACTAACTCACCCTCTTTCAAGTAGATTCAATCCAAATGCACCTTATGTTTCCTCAGCTTCATAAAATTTGTTTTCCAAAATAAGCTTTTCTTTACCATCAAATTGCAGCGGTGACAAGAATACAAAATCTTAAGACCATATTTTCATTTGTTGTAGCTTGGCAATCAGAAGTATAGAATATGTTTTTGTTAAGCTGAATAGGACTTTGTTCAAGACCACTTTGTGGAAAGGATTGCTTCCTTTCATGGAGGCATCATTTCCAATCCATGGCCTTGGTTGTATCTTGAATGATTTCCCTAGCTATCATTGCATACTACACTTAATCTACTATCCTCCCAAAAATAGGTAAGGCAAAATAAATCATATATTCCTAAAATTTGTTAGAGGCATGATGTGCTTCCCGATACAAATATCAATTTAGATGCAATATACCACTCCCAATACTATGATTGAATGTATATATGTTTATGAAATCAATGACATCTCTCAAGGTGAACAGAGGAAAGAGGACTATTGGGTCCACATTAGGAAACTATTTATGGATACTATAGTCCTTTAAACTCTTAACATTCTAGAGTGTAATTTGTCTGCTAAAGAATAGAGGATGAGCTAAATGCCAAACCTTCACTATCTATTCAATAATGAAGGAAGCGACAGTGGTCTGAAAGGCAGAATGTCCAGCCTAGTAGGACAAGGGTTGTAAAATAATCTATAAAATTTTACTGTGGGATTGAAAAAAAAAGGAGGCCAATAAAACTTAAAACTAACAAGTTTTATGCATTTTGCATTTGGATTGTGTAAATATTTAGATAAATTTTCTTTAATTGTTCATGTTTTAGATACTTGCAAATGCTTTAGTGTCTAGATAAGTTTAAACTGAATTTGCATGTGCTACATTAACTTTTGGATTTTGTAAATGTTAAGACAATTTTATACTGATTGTTCAATTTTAAGGTTTTGGCATCTAATGATTTTGCCATTTGCATATGCATGTTTTTATTTCCGTCATCGAACACAATTTTAGTATAGCAATCCAACGTCTACATACTAAACTAACCTTATTAGTTATTACAACAACAAATGTCTTGTAACCTGCCTAGTATTTCTCCAACAACCTCGTCAAATAGAAGTGAATTCAGCATATCTCGGTTGCTATTCAAAGAACCAATTATAATCAAAAGAGAAGAGGACCCAAAAACAAAATAACAACAAACTCAAACTAAAGGATTTTTGCAACTTATTAACACCCTATACAAGTTTGAACAAATCAGGAAAAAATGGTGTTTTTTGACACCCTTTGGCATTTTATCAACATAATTGTAACTACAAGGAAATGGATGACTACATATATACATATATAATAAGTTTATTTGTAGAAATTATCAAAACTTTAACTAGATAAAATGAGCAATTTATTTCTATGCATATTTAGCTTTTAGATTAACCGTTGTAGAGTGTTTGAACCCTTTTATCTTGAATGCATAGTTGAAACTGATGTATGTTTATGAAAGTTAATGTGATTAATTTGTCTATTTTGCAGAAGGTGTGCATTGGAAAACAACAAGATTATCTATAAACATACTTCAACAACATATAAATTGTCACAAGTAAGATAATACTTGTATTTTGTTTTTATATTTTTAGTTTGTTTTTATATTGTGCATAAAATGTAAAAAAAAAGTGAATCATAAACAAAACACAAGTACAATAAGAGGTGATGTGTTGATTATTTTGTAATGCCTTATTCATTTCCCAAGTGCATCCACCAAATTTTTGCAAACTGTAAATCAGCTAGAGAATTTTATAGATTATTCTCCAACGTCTTATTCACAATTTTAATACATTATGAAAAATACAATCTCTATTGTAGCAAATGCTATGATGTTCATAAAAAGAGAATGGTCATTGCAAAATTGCATCCTTTTGTAATCTTTTGGATTTGCAAGTGCATAGATAAGGGTGAAGATCATCCAATAAAAATGTATCCCTCTGCAATTGGCCAATCAATTTGAGGACAAAATTTATGACTGAATGACGTCTTAACTCAAAATAACTCACTCTTGTTTTAGGTAGTCCGTCGAAAAAGAAAAATCATTCCATGAAGTCAACATCAAGATGAACTTTGAAAGTGATATCAATAGGATTGAACTGAGCATACTTAACTAACTGATCAACAACCACAAAGATGCAACCTCTACCACTCACTTTAGGGAGACCTGCGCTGAAGTCCATGCTGATAGATCATCATTTTTCATTTGACTAATGTAAACATAGAGTTTTAAATGTTTCCACTCTCTTTCTTTTGCATTGCTCACAAACCCCTACGATATTCAGATAGCATTCTTGAAAACATCACTCCCTTCCATTTGTAGGTTTTTCTTATTTGTGCACAAGTTTTGAAGAATCCAACATATACATTTCATAGATATGTTGGTTTTTATCATTACCTTTAACATGAATCTTGATTTGGAACTTAGAACCAACCTTTCATAGTGATTGTAATATATGCTCTTCTTGGCACTAGCTTCCTTCTCATTCTCCAATAATGCAAACAACTTGTCATCTTTGGCTTGCTCTGATTCAATATCCACTATTCTATCTGAAGTAGCTACTGACATAGATTGAATTTCCAAAATTCTAGATAAGTCATTGGTTACCACAGTTTTGTTACCAAATGACCTGTTAACTCAAAGAAAATCCTTCCAAAACTTAATATTGAATTTTAGATCCTTGTCACTCACTCTTGTGATGCAGGGTGTAGAAACTTGCATAACCTCCCTAATACAATTGGCAACTTGTCACAGATGCAACACTTGGACTTGAGATGGTGTTTAAGATTAAATAAGCTCCTTGATACCATTGGTAACCTATTGCAGAGCTGCAACACTTGGACTTGGGATGGTGTGTAAGCTTAAATAATATCCCTGATACCATTGGTAACTTGTCACACCCGCAACACTTGGACTTGAGATTTTGTGGAAGCTTAAGTAACCTCCCTAATACCATTGGCTACCTGTCACGGTTGCAGCATTTGGACTTGGGAGGATGTGAAAGTTTAAGTAACCTCCCTCATACAATTAGCAGCCTATCACAACTGCAACACTTAGAATTTGAAACTTAGACTTGAGATTCTGTAAAAGCTTAAATAAGCACCCTAGTACCATTTACAAGCTGTCACAGTTGTGGTACTTGGACTTGAGATTATGTGGAAAGTTAAATAACCTTCATAATACCATTGGAAATGTCATGCCCATAAATTTTCGCTAGAAAATGCAACAATTTTTTTTTTTAATTATTAATTAAATTAACTAACACTCTTTAAGTGTTTAAAACGAACACTAACCATAATAAGAGTTGTACATCTACGTGAAGGCAATTCACAAATCTAAATGTAAGGATGTCTATTCAATTAATTAGATATGCTCTCCTTGGAATGCTCTAGAATCATAAGTCTTTGATTGAATAGGGTAAGGCTATGGCTTAAAAATCATTTAGATTTATAATCCTTAATAGGGACACGCTACTCTACCCATGAATAGACTCAAAACTATTAATCTTCATTTGTCATGGGGCAATAGCATTGCTAAGGGTTTTGCCAAGCATCCTAACACATAACTTAAAACCGTATTTCTCAAATTCCTTAAGATACCATTGTTGACTCAACTTTATCAAGATAACATTATTCCATAGCTTCCATTTGACCCAGCTAATAATATCATTATTTTAATCTTGGGCTAGCACCAATCTCATTATTTTCCTTGAATCAACATATTAATATTTCTATTCATTTTTAGATTAACGATACTATTATCACTATCATTAAATCTAACACTAGTAACAGTATTAAGTTTTGTATTGCCATTAAGTATTATTATTTTTCCTTACTTGAGACAATTATATTGATAACCATAACATTATTATTATTAACCAAAATAGTGATATCATGATTAAATCTCATATTGACAATAATGTTATCATAACATTGAGATACTAAATCTAGAATTATAATTTATTTATTTATTCAATCTTCCCTAACAATATTTTTATTAAGTATCAATTTTATTATTAGTAATATAATTGTCATTGCATGAAAACAATCATTCTATTATGATCATTGATAGTATTTTGACATTTAATCTACCCTCACTGTCATCTAAACGACAAAAGGGTGAGAATAATACTACAATAGTTTCATCAACACTCAATCATTGTTTTAGTTGGAACCTTCCTAGGTGATAAATA
This sequence comes from Sequoiadendron giganteum, assembly GCA_007115665.2. Taxonomy (NCBI): domain Eukaryota; kingdom Viridiplantae; phylum Streptophyta; class Pinopsida; order Cupressales; family Cupressaceae; genus Sequoiadendron; species Sequoiadendron giganteum. The sequence goes on from CM021100.1 coordinate 327,335,069, forward strand.
TTGAGGGTACTTATCTTTTAATATTATTATTATTTATTTATTTCTATACCAATCATAAAATTTGATGTCACTAATGTTGATATTATTTTTAATACAAATATTACACTTCATATTAGTTTTCCCTTTTATATTATTAATTCTCACTACTTCCATTATTTTATGGATTCAAAAATATGTTTATTGACGACATTGCTACCACTAATACCAATATTTTATTTTATTTTGGAAAAAATATCTTATTAATAAATACAAAAGTTCAAGCTGAAAAATTAGTAGACATGAATGATAACCAGATATAACAGAATCGAGTCCAATATATAGCAGCAACAAAATTACAATAAAACAAGCTGCCATTACATATTATATACAACAGCAACAAAAATACAAAGAAATAAGCTGAAATTACATATTATATATAGCTGCAACAAAAATACAATGAAACAGCTGGAATTACATGTTATCTGCCCCAATGCTCTTAGCATTCAAGTTTGCAACAGCTGGGATGAATATACATACATTCTTTATGTTGGATGGATGTCCACACCTTGTTCCAAAACTCCCAAAAGAGAATGGAAATTGATATCATTAACAGTATTATATTTTTGCTGTGTTATTATTGACAACTCAATGCTTTATCCTCTCACATAAATCTTTGCATTCTTTTTTTTTCTTACTTATATTGTAAGGCTGATTGATACAGTAATTAATCATGCTTTAGCTATGGTATTCGCCTAAATTAATATAATCATCACTCTATAACTTCCAACACTCTCAAAAGGAAGAGGACATTAATATAATTTGGGTGTCCTCATCACAATTATACCACCAGTCAACCCTTGTTGGCTTAATTAATTTTCTGATTGCTTGAATAAGCTATCGAAAATGATCGATATCTCACTTGCTTCATAAATGAAAATCCCAACGAAGTTAAGACTCAGTGCCTTCTTGATAGAATAAGTGTGAATGCCCAAATTTAGGCCCAAGGCAAAATGAGTAAAATGTTAAAAGTATGCTCTCTTTTTTTGAAGGTAGATCTTTACATTAAATGACATAGGGTACAGTCAGACAACATAAATTTGCTACTGGAAGTGCCTAGACCCGCGCACTATAGACATTATCATTACTATATATCTCCCCCCTTTTTTTTTTCTTTCCTTTGCTTTAAGTCTACCATAAATTACTCAACAACCCGCATTAGGCAAGCGATGACTTTGAGCTTGACTTACCTTTTGGGATTCCGTCAAGCATTTGGAAAAAAGTAATGGTTTGAGAAGTGTACGCCGCACTTGCCTTATGGCAGGCATTGCTCACCAAACACTTGATAGAAAAAATTATCAAGCAATTATTGTACTTATTTTAAAGGTTGTAAATAGCTTGCGTTGAGCTCTAAAATCAAATTGATTTGAAAGCCCCATCCGTTTTCACCTACTTTCAGATTGTGATATGATTACCCGAAATGGTATTTGCATCATTTATTTCTACAAATGCAGCACAGTTATCCTCCTGGTCACGCATGCCTGTCAACAAGGTTATGCTTGAGAAAGAAAATCTCGAGGTAAATAACTAGTCATAGATCCAGCGCTTTAATTTCTCTTTGTATCATTATCATCCAGATCTTCTTACCTCATGAGCAGAGGAAAATTTAGGTCAGCCAGAGAGTTTCAACTTCATGAATCCTTACCCGGATCCCCTCCACACTCTTTTGTTGGGTAGAGAATGACAGACAGCCTTGGTAGCTTAGATATGCAGTGCAAAGTAATGGACAGTCGTACCGCATGGAGATTGCGGGCATGTGGCGCTAAGGAAATGGCCATCCAAGTTGAAGGCATTGTTATTATTGTTATGTTCTTAACAGGAATTATTGTCTTCTTTTCTCCTTTTTTTTTTTTTACCGTCTCTTAGCTACAGAAAACTCTTACCTCACCGCTTCGCTCTTCACTTATTATCTGCTGCTACCCAAGTTCCAACGATTGTAGGATTTAACTGCCATCCTTCTCTTGTGAAGAATTATCTCAAATCACATTTCTTAAAATTTCATTCACCAATTCTGTATTTTTTTTTAATGATCCAATAAAATATTTATTTTTACTTTTAGTCTTGTAAGCTAAATCCTTTTGAATTCAATAAAACCCATATATATACGTAAATTAAATCAGATGACAACTAGACTTGGTGACATGGAATTAAATGTTTTTTTTTAAAAATAAAAATTAAGATACATTAAACCCTGTTATACATATATATATTTTTATAAACATTCTCCTCCCTCTTTATTTGGTTCACTTGTTATCCAGTTTTAATAAGCATAAACTAAATATAGGAGTGTATTGTAGTAACTAATTATAGATCTGTTATGCAAACTGAGATATATAAAGTCTTCCATGGCATGTATGCGTTTGTTAGTTACTTATAAATAAAATGAGAGTTTTAGAAGTGCATATTATTTCATTGGTATCTAATAAAATGAAATATGTATTAAATTAATGCCAAACTCTTGTACAGTCAAGTGCCTTTACTTTGATCTTTATTACAAAGAAGATACTCTTTTTGTTGTCTCTTAAGAAAACATCCCTATATCCATAAACTGATTTTCTTGTATGTCTTCAATTGGTAAAAGGATTAATCAATTCCATTCAAATGTATATAAGCTATTTATTTATCTATTCTCTCTTTTTTTTCCTTTTTTGATACAAGGTATATACAATCATGAATTTAAAACTTCTTTTATATAGTTCGAGAAAGATATTTTGCTGCAACACACAAAGTATCCATTTTTCTTTCATTACATCAAAATATAAAACTTCCAACATTGCACTCAATATTTGGGAATACAATGGTCCACACACAAAGAATAAGGCCTACTCTATCCATTTCTACATTGAACCATATGAAAATTATCTTTTTAAAACTTACAATATTACCACTATATTTGAGAAACAAATGACTTGCACACCCATGGACAAGGTCTTGCTCGTGGGCTCTAGCCATACCCCCGAGCAAGGAAATATCGTAGCTCCAAGATAATGAATGGAGTCTTTCAAATTTTTACAAAGGAATAAGAATGACTTAACACCAAATCTCTTGTATCTAAGTTTTCTACTCTTTGTTCAACTATAACCCATGCCACATACCACTTTCTCACAACAATTAAGAAAAAGGAAAATGGAAACAAAGAACTTATCTCTTCTCTTTCAATGAGGGAATTCAACTCTTTTTTCCCTTCTTTCTTCTCCAAGCCAAGCCATCTTCATCTCCTTCTTCTCTCCTCTCCTCATTCTTTCTACCATCTTCACTAAAGTTCTCCAAAAGGAGAAGTGGGTAACACCCCACTCATTCTTCTTCTTCAAAATATATAGAAGTTTCAACTTGCAACTCTTGGATGGGGATGTGTGGAGTGTACTTTTCTTCATAAATGAGGGTCTTTTCCTTGTCATAAAATACATGCACTTGGACAACCCCTCCATCTTTCCACCCCCATCCTCTCCTCAAAATTCGTCACTCATCATTATGAGGAGTTTTTAGGGGTCAAATCATGACTTTGGAGCACTATTGTATGCCTACTTGACCCCTACCACTATGGTATAGACCCTAGGGGGTTTATTTTTGCACTCTAATCCAAAAATTTGACCAACAACTCTCATTAAAAGCCCACTCAAGGTTCCATCCGAGTTTCAAACTTAGCTAGGGGTTCCCAAGACCTAATCCCCACTAACACCTCACATGAATCCCAACTAAATGCCCTCACACCCTTAGTCCTCCAGTACATTAACTCCACTTCTCTCTAGGCCCCGAATGGGGTCAAATTTATATCTTCATGAAGTAGTCTTTTGATTCACTCTTGATGGTTCTCCTTTCTCATGCTAACATCGTTGCCTTCCTGCACACTACCAACGTGATCGTAAGTATCAATTTTGTATCACATTAATATGTTAGTTGAACATTCTAAACTTTAACTATATAATAATCCATTTAGAATCTAATTTGCATTCCATGGTATACGAGTGCAATTCACTTCCATGGTAATGAAAATAAAACATAATGTCAAAATGATAATGCAAGAATATTGCCAAAAGATCACCTTATTTATTATCCACAATACATTTAATCATCAATTCAAGAAAAACATATAACAATTTGTGGTTGTATTAAGTACATACGAAGTAGGGTCTTACAGGAAACTTGTCTCACATGCATCACCTGGACTTGAGAGTGTAAGTTTAATTAAATATCTTAGATGCTACCATAAAAATAAAATTGTATCATCTTTTTTTTTTTCTTTTCTTATTATAGATCTCACTTTTACAACATGGATTCATCTCCACGAAGAATTTAATTATATAGCTATTAAAGTTTATAAAAGAAAAAGTGCATATATTTTATTTATTTGTTTCTTTCGTCAATCTCGGAGGTTATTCATAACTGGCAAATATTGGCACTAAATGATTTCAATTAAGGCAAAGTACATTTTTTTAATATTGTTTTTATGTTTTAATCAATAAAATATTAATAGCACTTTCACCAAAAGGAGGTGCAATGATGAGGGGGATTGTAATTTATATAAATTATTCTTATATATTTGAGAGGAGATCTATTGTTGGATTTAAAAATACTTTATTAAAAATTGATAAAGAAAAATCTGATAGCTTGTAACAATATCAAGGGAGTTTCACCAATATAACTTAAAAGGAACAATATGGAAAAAATTCTCAACCAATGAAACTTAGTAGATGGCCTTAACTTGCATGCTTTTGCATCTGTACTGAATGATTTGTCGCCCACTACAGTAGTTTTTGCCTGAACCCATATTAGTATCTTCAATATTATTTTCCACAATAGTTAAAAAAGTTTATTTTTTCTTCAATACAATCAGGCTTCCTATCCCATCTCTTCCTATACCCCTTCTTGATGTCTTCTTCAAATTCTTAAAATTATTTTACACATTCAACCACATATACTCTTCCCTTTCATATTATCAAGCATGTGTGATGTGGCAGGCAATTAGAGTGTGACCTTTATATAGTTCTCACCCTGGATTTCCAATGACAATTGCTTGAAACTTACTCGATGGTATGAAAATGTCTTCTAACCCTACCATGAAATACTGGCCTTACAGATCATCATGCAATGACAACATTAATGGATTTTAACTGAAATACTCCACCTCTGCAAATTGCTTCCTAAGAAGAACATCTAAGTCATTTTAGGAAGGGAGGATCTAATTTGCAGAGCATAGAAGAAGACTATCTTCTTTCATTCTTTCAAGGTTTAATTTTCTTTGAATGTTGTCGAGTTAGTAATCAAATTTTCTTCAAGCAAGCTTTCAGATGATAAGTGAAAAAAAAAGAATTCCACAATAATTTAAATGCTAAATAGAGAACTAACAAACATAGAAAGTATGTGTTTGTAGGAAACGAGGTAGGAGGTAGGATGTATTGAGTAGCAAACCAGGCACAACATAGATGTATGCTTGTTTTTTCCAAGAAAATATTCATCTCACTATCTTCTAGAAATTATAAATTAGTTTATATTCACTTGAGGGAAATCAAATGCAGTATGAAATATCATTTTTTTGTTTATTGTGCAGATAGTCATCTATTTAATTGTTGGGATTCAGAAGGTTTTATTGGAAGTGTGAACAACGTTGTTGATACTTGATATAATATGGAATTTTAAAACTTCACATTTGTTTTTTAATGTATGAACACCTCAACCTATGCAAATAATGGATCTTACATCTTGTTCTGAAGTATAAGGAATGAATTTTGTTTGGAGTGGACAATAAATACTTTAACTTAGCAAACAGATAAAAAGTAAAAAATGATAGTCAAATGTAGATTTATAAGTGATTATTGTATCTGGTTGTTTTAATTTGTAAGTGATTCTTGAGCAAAGAATACAAGGTAAGTAGTGCAAATCTATCTGGTTAGTAGTTACCATAATTCTGATTTGTGCTACATGAAGATTGATGAAGTAATTGCCTAATTGCTTTGTTTTGACATAGGACAATAGATGGAATTTTCAAGTGACAGTTTTAAAGCATAAAGGAGCAATTGGGAAGGAAAAAGGTAAGTTTGACACCTATAGCAACAATTTGCAAACATCTAAGAGGGTATTGATGGGCAGTTGAGTAGGTTACAAGCATATAGGGGCAGTTTAAGCACCTGTAGCAGCAATTTGCAAGCATCCAAAAGGTTAAAGAGCATATATAATAGATGAAAGGAAAAGAAATTTGAAAATTCAACAATCTTCTTTGACCAACGCCTTGTTGGAGCTTTTTTGTGTAGTCAAATAATGGAAGCAATTTTTAGGTGGCCAAAATAAACCAAATTTACCAAGTCAAAGTAGGAGGTGGTCATTGATACTTCTTAATGTCATGTCCTACATTGTCTCCAATGAAGGATATACAAAGAAAACTAAAATCACTTTTGTAATTAGTTCTTTTGATTTTGATACAAAATTGTAAACTTGACACAAAGTTTCTTTCTAGTCACTTTGACATTGTAACTCAGATTTTTCAGTTTTAGACTGAAATAACACTTTGTAACACATTTTCAAATCAAGAGATACATATTTTCAGACTATGTATGGTTGCAAAAGCATCTTCTATCAATAAAATGAGCATTTTCGCTTTCAAAAGTTTTGTTTCTATTATGTGTATGAGTTAATTGATGTCATTCTCTATGATTTTCAAACATTGAATGTTGAAAACCACACAAAAAATATTTGAAATAAATTGTTTATTTTTTTAATACATTTTTTCATATTGTCTTTAGAGAGACAATATGTTTTTAATCCCAATTATTGTCTCTAGAAAGACAATATGTTTTTAATCCCAACTATTGTCTCTAAAGAGACAAAATTGAAATTGTCTCTAAAGAGACAAAAATACTTATGCTTCATATTGTCTTTATAAAGACAATTTTTAAGACAATAATTTAAGACTCCCACTTAAAGACAATAGTTTAGACAAACACAATTTTTTTTTGTCTCAAATTAAGACAATTTATTCAAAAATTGTCTTAAAACACCCTTCTATGTAGTAGTGCTAGAGCCATATCCATTTCACAACATAATACTGCATGTTGTATTATTTAATGATATTATAGAGAAATGTGTTTTGACTGCAGCAACGATAGAAATTTGGCACGGTAAATGAGCATGAATAGCCCAGTGAAGTGAACAATCATTAGAAATCCCTAATTTGAATAGTAGTTTAATATTTTGAGCATAATTTTTGAATCATATATAAATCATTTTTTTTATATGTGTGGGAAGAAGAATGATGAAATTTGAATTGGGTTTCTTTCAAATATTGGTGTATCAATCTTACATATTGTGAAACAAATCCCAAATGTCATAGATCTAATCTTTCAAGTGTATTTGACTTGTGACATACAGATTTGAAATGACTAATTATAGACATTTTTGACTTGTTCTGCCTCCATCACTTACATCCAAGTATGTGCAAGGATTAACAATATTTAAAATATATTAGAGAAATCATCGAATTGTAAGAGTCATGTTCTTTTAAATTGATCTACTGATTAGACTAACTCTGTGGTTGTGGAAATGACTAAAGACAACACTCTTTGTTCATATAGATGTCATAGGATGATTTGATACAAAATTAAGTTCTTTTTAATGCTCAAAAGTAATCTTAGAATGATTCTATTTTCAATACATATGATTTTCGAATATCAATTGTTTGTGAATTAGCATTCATTAAAATAAGTGAAAATAGACAAAAAAATAAATTTTAAACTTTAAAAAACCATTAAAAACATGAAGTTTTCACAGTCCATGACAATATTGTTCATAAGATTTCTGAATTGGAATTGTATCAGTTTTTTTACATCAACGTTTCGGATCATACTCCATGATCCATCATCAGAATGTAATGCAGACAGAGAAAAGAGTGAAAAGATGAATAAACAAACTTGGGTATAAAAAAATTGAGGGAGGTATAAATTTTTTCAGAATTATAAATAAAAATAAAATAAAATAAAATATAAAAAAAAAACAAAAAATACCCAGCTCTACGTACACTTATATATTTATTACGATGGCACCAAAATGAATCTCTAAGAACGCAACAAGTCATATTACTAGTCACATTTCTAAAGAAATTTAAAGTTGTGAATTCAAGGCCTCATCTGCACCGAATCCACGTCAAATATTATATTCGATTCACCTAAAGGAAAATTGTGAGTTCAGCTAAACAAAAGTCGTGTCGTCGTATGTGAAAGGTCACTTCAAGTGTCCCTTTACGAAATAAAAGCATTCCACTGTAAGGCAACAGGGCTCACGTTACCACTCTTTGGCAGTGGCGTAGTTGGAGTGTCGCAGTCGTGCTAATACATCTTGTCGATGGAATCTCCTCAGAGTCTTCTTTTTTCCATTCCTTTTTGACGGGGGTGTCCACTTTCCCCATCTGCTACGTATTCCTTCTTTACACACGACATGATACTGTAGGTCGAATTCCATAAATGACAATGACATTATAATGTAGCGTATTGGATAGCGTTGGAGGCAGCACCACAGAAATTTGCCATGGCAACTGAGCGTGAACATGCCAGCAAAGGGATCGATCACAAGGTGTACAACGCTGTATTACGTACTGAAACAAAAATTAAGAATTCCCCACTTGAAGCAGCCCTCAACAGTGTCACACCTGGAGGGAAAAATACTCTTCTCCATTTGGCTGCTAGTGTAGGAAATCTACCATTCATTCAACAATTCCTGCAACTCAAAGGTGAACTTCTGAAGGCTACCAATGCGCAAGGAAATACTGCGTTGCACTTGGCTGCTCAGGGTGGGTTTTTCAGCGTAGTAGCGTATCTACTCCAACAAGATTCAAGCGGTGTAGAACTCGAAAACGAGCTGAAAGAAACGCCTCTCTTCAAAGCGTACGAAAGCGGCGATTTAGACACAGTGAAGCATCTGTTGGAAGCAAGTTCGTCAAGTCTAGGGAAAAAGACAGTGGACGGGAGAACCTGTTTAAGTGTTGCAATAAACAGAGGAGATTCAGGTCATTTTGTCTTTAGAGTTTAAGATTTGTTTGCCTATTCGTTTTTAATAATATCTATTGAGTTCTTTATCGATGTAAAATATTTAGTTAAGATCGCTGATACAATGCTACCTTGGGACTAAGCATTTCCTTATTTAGTAGTTCAAGCTGTAACACCAATCTAACCACCCAATAGTTTAAACTTCATTATCAGACATTTCACCAAATAAATATCATTCTATATCCAAAATTTTCTTCACTTAGAATGGCATCAGCACGACTGCCTATAATGTTTCAGCTGTTTTCTGTTTTTTAGGTTGTTTTATTGTATTGTTCTCAGTATATTACTTCAGCTTTGAGTTCTTTACAGTTTATAGTTCTTTACAGTTTATGGTATTTATTCTTTTTAGTTGACATTTTTGCCCCTTTTTTCGTGTTTTCTTATAGTTTATAGTTTCTTTTAAATCAGACTTTTCACCAAATAAGTACACCATTCTATGTCCAAGTTTTGCTTCACTAAAAATGGTATGAGCACGTTCGTCTATCATGTTTCAGCTGTTTTTTTGTTTCTTAAAGTTTTATTATGTTGTTCTTAGTATAGTACTTAAGCTTTCCTTTTTGAACAGTTTATAGACTATATATACTGCTTTATTTTTCAAAATATATGACGCTTAATGGTTTTATTGTCCATATGTTAAATTTTTGGGTTCTTTTAGAAGATTAGTACCTGTTTTAGCTTCTTATTTTAAATGAGGCTTGCATCACTTGAACAAAAGTAAACTAGGCATTCTTTAGCCTTAGCCATTCGAGAACAAGATCTTATCTAATTTTAGGTAATGCTTTCGGATGCTTCTTTTACAGATCTGGTGTTTCATATTCTAGAGTCGCGAGATGCAAAAGATTTAATCCAGGAAACGTACAAACACGGAGATACAACCTTGCATATTGCTGTTGGCAGAAACGACGTGCATATAATAAGGCTGTTAATAGGGAAAGAACCCCAACTTTGCTACTCTGTTAATGACGACCAAGAAACTCCGCTTTGAGTGGCAGCGAAATTGGGCATCTGGAAGCAGTACAGGAGTTGATAAAGGAGAGACCAGACGCTGTTGAAATAGGGAATAGTTTTGGGATGAACGTGCTTCACTTAGCTGCCCAATTTAGCCAAGTGCGAATTGTTGATTACTTGAATCAAAAAGTAGCCTTATTAGACTTGGTCAACAAGGGAATTGACAGGCTTCCAGAGGAGAAGCCCCTGCAAAACAGAGGAAACACAGATCCAGCTGGAGAAAAGGATCCTTTTTTGCCCCTGCAAATTAGAGGAAACACAGATCCAGCTGGAGAAAAGGATCCTTTTTCAAGGATAAGTGAAGGAGACACACCTCTGCATATTGCAGCCAGGAACAAAAACTTCAATGTAAGTCTCTTTCTATACGAATCTTTGGTTGTCACTGAAGTTGTTTCCTTTAATCAGCTATTCTGTGTTCGAGTATACCTTTAGGATTTGTGTAAGATTTATTGACCGATCTCGTGAACTATTGAAATAGGTAACAATAAGTGAAATTAATGAAAATAATTCCACTGGAGGTAGGATCTGAAACTCGTCAAGGAAAGAATTTCCCCTGGAGAAATCTTTTCAGCATAACTATTTTCGATGAAGCATCAATTTTTATTTATTGAATTTGAGTGTTGATTTTGTAGATGGTTAAGTCGTTGCTGCGTATACGGGGCATAAACAAATTTGCCGTTAACAAGAAAGGTTTAATGGCCCTCGACATTGTGAGAGAAAACACACAGTATCATGAATCTGACAAAATAATTTCAGTGCTGGCTAGTTATGCTTCAAGGCGCAAGCCTTTCTTGTACAGCTCTCCCAAGGTGAGCGCAGAGAAACACGAGGTTGCGATAAAGACGGTGGACAAAACATTTGAGGACAGGCGCAACACAGAATTAGTGGTAGCAGTACTGTTAGCGACAATGGCGTTTACGGCGGCTTTCACTATTCCCGGCGGTTTCGTGGGGGATGGAAAACCGAATGAAGAAGGCTCACCGCTTCTGCTTGGATTGGACTCCTTTAAGCTTTTTCTCATATTTGATTGCGTAGCATTCTTTCTGTCGCTCTTCGTGGTGCTGATGTGGCAGATGAGTACACCTATCACCACAGGAGATAAGGTATTGTTCCTCTGTGTCACCAACCTGTTGGTTTGCGCCACCTTTGCCTTTACGGCGTATGGTTTCATGGCCGCAGTGTATGCCATGCTTGACCGCAAGGCTCGCAAGCTGGGTTGGATCGTTCTTGGGTCGTGCTTGTTCATTTGCTGCTGTGGTAATTTCACTTTTTTCTACATGGCTGCAACGTTTTCCGTAAAGAAGGCCAGATACAACTACCTCAATGGTCTACTTCCTTATCTTACTGACAGTGTGGGGGAGTACGTGTGGATGAAACTAGAAAGATGGGGGTGTTTGGACTTGGTGCGCTTGAGCAAAACCAAGTGGCTTGCCATCTTTTACTGCAATTGCCTGAAGAAAGATACGGGTAAGCCTGAAAGAGGGTCCAGTGGAGAGCGTTCAGATGCAACTTCAAAATCGTGTTATTGTTGACCAATGAGAAACCAGCACAAAGCATACTCGGTAGTGGTTAATAAGGTCTGAAAAGGTTGCTTTTACATGTCAATGAAAAGGTGCGGTGGCTTCTTATTTTTTCTACATGACTTTGATTGTATTGAAGGCCGTCATACAAGCTGAATGTTTGCATATTAGTTGCAAAATATTCTATTATATTACTAAGAGTGTATATATCTCTGTGTTACATAAATAAATCAGATGCATGCATGTTTTCAGTTAACGTGATATTTGTATGTTTCTATGTGAAAAACTTAATTTTTAATATTACCTTTTGTTGGATTTTAAATGGATTTATATGTCTACAAGGAAAATAAGCTTTCTTCAAAGTTAATCTAGGTTATTTTAATAATGAATATAAATAAATATAAATTAATTTAAATTATTTAATCGTCTAAGTATGTCCTTTCAACATGTATTTTATAAAAGAAGATATAAAATAGATGAGTAATATTTCACGAGTAGTTTTTGTCTCATAAGTAAAAAATGATTATAAAATATTAAGAGATTCAGTAATTGTCTAAGAAATAGGAAAACATGAAACTAATGAAGTTAAAGAAGTTTTCTTGCTTGGAAAACTAATTCTATTTCTATCATGGTGGCCCTTGAGTAACATTACACGTGAAGCACAAGGCATGCCATTTGAAATTGATTTATCTCATCATGGTAACATGAGTCTTATAGTACCTATCACTACCTCAAATATCAAGATGTTATTATTAATGACAATATGTGTTCCATTCAATTGTTTGTACCCATTAAATATAAGGATTCGAAGAAGGGGTGAAAATGTACATGAAGTGCAATGTCAAAAATTGCATACCCTTGCAATTTCAAACTACATTCATTGCTACCAATTCTACTCAACTGCCCATTCCCCCTATTACTGTTGAATCCATCTATCATTACAAAACTCACTTTCCCTTGAGGTTTGAAGTGTCATGGCTCAATAAGTATAAGAGATTTATTTTCTTTTACAACACTATGCAATGATTTTCTTTTCCAAGATACACTACTAGAATTTTTTTTCCCACATTCATTATAAAACACTGTTTCAGACTAGTTTCTCTCCCTTCCTAATAACTCGATAACAAATTTGAAAAATTATTAAACCAATACTTACAACATTTCTAGGTGAACATTGGACTATAGGTAACATTCATTGACCTCATCCACTTCAAACAAGGACAAATAAAATAGTAATTGATTTTATTTTTGACGCTAGTATATCTTCTTAAAAATTATTTACACACTACCATATTCAAATGTACAATGTGTTTTCATTGGTAATCTATGTTTTTTGTTGTGAGACAAAATTTTATAAAATGAAATATAATAATTTTTCACATTTATGCACCACATCGAATGATTATTAGCAATCAATCAGAAAATATGGGGGATGCACCTCATGAAATCCATTTGATACCCTTAATGGTTCTTCTTCTAACCCTCAACATTTCAAAAAGAATAAATACTTTCAAATCAATACAAATATAATTAACAATTCTAAAAAATACGATGTTGTAATGTCTAATATACATAGATAGTATACAAAAGTATCTAAGCCCCCATATCAATGCAAAAAAAATGAAAGAAAAATTAATTTAATTACCCCTCATTCATTCACTCATGAACAATCAACCTCTCCCAACTTTCAATGATCCAAAATCTTTTGTTAGTTCCATCAAGTTCCTAGATATAATATCAAACAGGGTACACATATTATGATCCAAGACCACATTGATTCTAGTACCATCCAACTCCTAGATGGTCTTAACCAATCAAAAAATTCTATTGCAAAATCCAATTAGAATATTCAAATCTATACTGATCCGTTTCCCAAACATTCTACAAACTTCACTATTCTTACTCCTGCATACCAAGTACTAGAGTATCTTGTTGTTAGGTCTCCATCCTATGGTGGGTATGGTGAGTTCTCACCCTTGATTATCTTGGGTGTATGACATTCTCGACCCTATCATATCAATGCTGCAATGGTTTCCATAAATGCCAGATTCAATTACCTCAATGGTCTACTTCCTTATCTTCCTGACAGTGTGGGGAGTACGTGTGGATGAAATTAGAAACATGGGGGCCTTTGGATTCGCTGTGCTGGTGCAAAACCAAGGGGTGTCATATCTTCTTGGACTGCAAATGCGATACGGAAGAGAACGCCCAGCCTTAAAAGTGAGTGTGATGGATATGGTAATAACTTTTAGATGAAGCATCGAAATCGTGTTATTGTTGACAAATGTGAGAGATGGGGTTCAAGCAGACTCGGTAGTGGTTAATTATTAATTTAAAAAAGATTCTTCTCAGAGTGCGGACAGAGAGAATACTCCAGTTGTTATTTACATAATACACCCAACTATCTATACCCAGGTTGATCAAATTATGGCGACACTCACACTTAGAACCAACGCAGGCTTCGCCCACCGGGGAGGGGGAGGGGTTGGGAGGTTATAGAGTTGCTCCACCTACTGCCCTAGCTTCACCACCGCTGAACCGACTGTTTTATGGATGGTTAGGAGCCTCAGGTGGTGGCGGAGCCTCGGTCAGTGGAGTCCATTTTGACCCCACCAAAGGAATATATGGTCGGTGGGGTCCACTCTCCATCTCTATATCCTCTTCGTCCCCTCCGTCCACTCCCCCTTGTGGGGTCCACCTCTGCAGGCTTTAACAAGTTTATGAAAATTTCCCTAATAAGTTCTCTAGGGTAAAACTTCCTCCCATATGGTGGAATGTTTCTACATGACTTTGATTGTACTCAACTCTTATGATATAATGTTTGAAAATTAGCTTTAGAGTACAAATCATTTATACATACACATTATATACTTGCATGTTTGGAGATGAACATCATACTTATTGTCAATACGATTTTATAAATTATTTTTTTGGATTTTAAATTTTTTTTTTTTTGAAGTTAATCTAATTAAATGTATATAAATATATATAAATTAGTTTAGATTATTTAATAGTAGTTGGATAATGAAAATTAGACAATTGTACCTACTATATTTGAAAATAAATAAGATAGTCAAGGTACTTAACTTCTTGATCAAAAACTGTGGGTTCTTGAAAAAGATTCTAGAATAATTAGTCTTTTACCCAAGAAATGTGATTTGTCTATTGTAAGAATAACTCAGATTCTATACTAATCAACTACTCTATTAGTAGTCAATCCTAGACCTTCAAGTTACATCTAGGCTCGTAAACTCATCCTATACCTACAAACTTGACTCTATAGAGTAACTTGTTCTATTTTCTTTCTTTCTTCCATGCGGATCTTGGTTTTTTGTACTTTTCTTGAAAATCTAGACACTATCAAAATTTAATAATTATTTGAAGAATTTTGATTGTGTCACAAGGAGTCAAGCTTTGTTATTTGAAACACCCCAAAACTATACATGGATCAAAGATAGTAGACAAGGACCCCATAACACAATTTCATTACTCTTTTAGTGCAACAAATCTAAATTTTGTTATCTATTCTCCTTTAACATTCTAGAATGAGAGATGGTGTTTGAGGGATTAGAGATGTGAAATGAATGCAATTAAATTCATTTAGATAATACCACATAAAATCTAATCATTCTAACATGTGTTTAGTCAACACTAGGTAGGGAAGGTAAAGCAGGGAAAATAGTCAAATTTGAATGAAAATTTTAGAAAGATTTGAGGGGTTAATTCCATAACCATGAGGTTAATCTTGTGATTGTGGGAATGACCCTAGGCAATTGTATGGTTAGATTTAGGTGCAAATAATGATTGAATGAGAGTGTGTGGAGGTATAAGTGTCATAAATGCTTGGATAAGGGGAATGTATGGCATTATGCACATAAAACTTGTTTCAAGTTAACTGTCACATTTATTGTCAATAATATTTTGTAAATTATTTTTGTTGGATTTTAAATCCTTTTATATCTTTAAAATGAAAATAATCTTTTCTTCAAGGTTAATTTAGGCTAATTTTATCAAATGTACACATATATATATATATAATTATTTTATATTAATTAATTGTAACTAGGTAATAATTGTATGTACTAAATTTGGAAATAAATAAGATAGCAAGGGTACTTAGCATCTTCATTAAAGAAAATGGGTTCTTGAGAACAATTTTGGAAAATTTAACCTTTCTACCTTGGAAATGTGATTTGTCAATTGTAAGGATTTCTTGGGTTCAATACTAACCCACTACTTTGTTAGGGGTTGAACCTAGGCCTCCAATTTTGATCTAGGATCATATACTCATCATATACCTAGAAACATGACCCCACATAGCTACCTGTTCTGCTTCCATGTGGAACTT
This sequence comes from Sequoiadendron giganteum, assembly GCA_007115665.2. NCBI lineage: Eukaryota > Viridiplantae > Streptophyta > Pinopsida > Cupressales > Cupressaceae > Sequoiadendron > Sequoiadendron giganteum. Next base: position 327,351,013 of record CM021100.1, read on the forward strand.
TGTCTACTCTACTCTTCCTAAAAATTTAGAGATTAGATATATAAAAAAAATTCCTTGAAGGGTTGTCATTGTGTCACAAAGATGCAAACATTGCTATTTCAAACCTAAAAAATTTACAAGGATCAAAGGTATGGAAAAGGACCCTAGAATATGGTATTTTTACTCTTTTTAGTGCACAAAATCTAGATTTTTCTTTTGATTATCCTATATTGTTCTAGAATGAGAGATGATGCTTGAGGGATTGAAATAAGTGCAATTAAATTCCTTTAAATAATAACACATTAAACTTGATCATGCTAACTTATGTTTATTCAACACTGGGCGAGGAAGGTAAAGAGGGCTTGTTGAGAAAATTTGAATTATAGAAAAAAAAAAGAGGGTTAATTCCAAAACCATGGAGTTGGTCTTGCAATCATAGAAATGAACATAAAAAATTAAATTATTAGATCTAAGTAAAAATAGATAATTGAGTGTGTGTGTGTGGGGTTAAGTTCCATCCAAGTGCTTTGATAAAGGGAATATATGGGAGTATGTCCATATAGGGTAGGGTTTATGTGCATGGTAATAAATGTGTCTAAAGGTGGATAAAAGGCTAGGGGAATGACACCAAATTCACACAATATTGCAATGTTTGTCAATTGTAAGGAAGCAAGTTAAGTGGAAATAACTTTCTACGCTAATCTTGAATGAAGCGATGTATTAAACAAAAAATATATTATCAAAAGCTATTAAATAAATTAGAGAAATGAAATATTTTAAAAAAGTATACGATAACATAATGATGTATGTGGGGAAACCCCTTTCGAGAGAAAAAAAACCCAAACTCCAAAATCTACACAATGTATTATGAAATCTGAGCAAGAATTACAGTTCACTTCCAATCCAAGTCTCTATAGAGTATTAACCAACAATAAATTTGAAAGAGTTTTAGTAGCATTCCAACAACACCTATGTACCTACTGTTAGAGTAATCATACATTAGATAATGATTAATTAATCTTTAATTGATTACTAGACTAATTTATTCTCATGCACTTAAACTAAACTTAGGAGTTATTTATTCAATTAACTAAGTGTTTTTTCTATGTTAATTTAAGTGAGCTATTATTAGATCATTTTGTCTCATTACATGAGATGTTGACACATGTCATCATCTAATCCCTTTATTATTTAGGGTTTCTCCTATATAGTACTCAACCCTCATTGTATTACCACTCTTCTACTCTCTTGAACTCTCAATCTTTGAGGTCTCTTGTATTCCTTGAAGATTCTTTAGGTTCATTATGTAGCTTTTTGTTGTTGAGGAATATTTCATATATTTTTTGTAGATATCTTGCATGGAAGGTGTCTTTGTTCATTGTTTGATCCTATGGCTCATTTTTTTCACAATTCTAACACCTACTTGAATTCTCATATGAAGTGGCTTCCTTAAGAACCATTTTATAGACTAAAGAACAAGTTTCGAAATCACACATGGTTTTAAAACCATGTTATAAAAATCCCCAAAGGTAGCACCAAACTTGGGCACAATCTACGGTGCCACCCATGAAGATTCCATATCACTTGATAAAAATATTAAATTATTAATTCATATTCTAATGATTGCTCTATATACAACCTAAGAGATATATATAACATAAGAGGGAGTTATTATTATATCCAAATGGATTTTCATCACAAGATTTTGCATTGCCTAATATTCCACTTGGTAATGTGCCATATCATTATATATAAGAGAATAATTTTTTAACCCTACCCCTCTCTCCCATTTTCCTTATTTTTAATTGCCTAGATAATTAAGCAATATTGTACCTTGTTCCTATTTTTGATATGTGAGTTACAAGCTACTCATTGCATATATTTCCCCTATTTTGCAAGTCCCTATAGGGTGCATGCACCAATGATGAAAAACACATAGATACATGAAGTAGGGTGCATTACTTTATAAGGATCCAATATTATTTTTTTGTCTAAATTGTAAGTTCATACATACTTTGAGATAAAAAAATCATTTTAGGAGTCACATGCATCTCAAAATGGAGGTTAAATAGAATGTTGAAGTTTGCATAACCATGCTAATTTCAATAAGTTTTGGTCCCATTTGCACAAAATATCTTAATAAAATTACATAAATACATGTGGTGGAGTCTTATGCTAATTTTTTTCTCCTTTATGATGCCCACACACTTTCATTTACACCCCTCCTTTACATATTTACTTGCATTTTACATATTTGCATCTACAATTATTCACAATATTATTGACCCTGATTTCCATGCATATAATCCTTGCTTGTAAATTTACTTGCTTTGTAAATCTTAGGTAATTTATATAGGCACAAAAGCAATCCCACAAGTGCAAATTTGACTCTCAAATTCTTAGAAATAAAATTTGGCGACTCTTCCCCTTTTCTACTAGTCATTACTTGAGCTAACCATTTCTTATTACACAATATTTAAAGGTATTCATTTGAAAAATAATTCACAACCTCTCACATCCTAGAATCATCCTACTTCTTGGAGCATACAAAGAGCATTTATTAGAATAAGAATTCAACTATTGCAAAAGAACAAAATTTACATCAAAATCATTTAGGATCTTTGGATGCTTTCTTTTTGCATGTTGATTATTTGCATGATTGCAAGACATTTTTTATGCTTGACCTAGGATAACTTGTCCCTTAAGAGTCTGAAAATATCTAAAAGGTATTATTAAATACTACTATTCCTTGCTATAAAGGAAACAATAGAGAATTGGCGAGTTAGGAAGTAGATGTGTGCAATTAACATGATCAAGTTTGCATCTAGCCTAGCAAATCTATGCCTACAAAAATGTCTCTAGTCAATAGATTCAATTGAGAAAAGTTACAAATTAATATAGAATCTTAGATGAAGTACACAACCTAGATATCTATTTCTTTTATACAAAATCATTACAATTAGCATCACATTAAATTCATTCTTCATATTAATTGTTGAGCTAACCATCATTCTCTGTCACATCACATTTACTTTTCTGAATTAATATTATGTTATGAATTTATCACTCTTACAACTATTATTTCCTAATTTAAATTAATTACACTAAGAAGCGTCTATAGTGGCATCCATCCATTTGTGTAAATTTTTTGAAGCTACATTTAATTTGACAGGTAGGTGGAAGTCAAGACTGCTTTTTTCAAAAAAACATGTTGTCCATATCCAACCAAATGAATTTTTTGCATGTGGGAGGATGAAATATTTAGTATGATTTCTATTATACCATTGGAATTGAATATTTGATAATGGCAACAATGAAATGAGAGAGGAAAAGCAGGGGACATGAACCAGGAGAATGAGAGAGGCAGAGCAGAGGTGGTGGTAGCAGAGGAACAAAAGATATAGAGAAGAGTTGGTGATTGTGGATGAATGGGGGAAGCAGAGGAGAGGTGGCAATAGTGAAGCAATTGGAGAGGAAATAGTTTTCTTCTTTTAGGCAATGCATGCCAATTTATAATATTTATTATCTCATGTGTCTTGCAATAGAAAAAATGTCATGTGGGTAGACTTTTTATGTTATTTTCTTTACACTTCCTACCGGGTGTTAGGATATGCTGAAAAAAATTATATGGTAGAAAAAATTGGTATTGATGCTTCTAAATTGAAGATTTATGTTAAAAGGCCTTTTCCATTAACCTCAATCTAGTGCCTCCTCATGCCTCACATTTGAAGTTTTAGGAATCTCCTATTGCCCATCTTTGTCATTATCAATTTCCTTGGGTTCATCAACTAGTTGTCCCTCATTTACCAAGTTCCAAACTCTCAAATAAGCATAGGCTCAAACCATAAAGTTTGGGCTTCAAAGGAAAAGAATTATTTCCAGGTCGTCTACCATCTGGGCTCCTTGAAATTTCATTATTGTCAGACTGAATTGTTATTACTACGGTCCACTAACATGGAACTAGGGATCTTTCTAGATTTTGACCCCATGCAAAATAAGAAAATAGCTTAAGAGAATCATGCTTTTTAATGATAGATCACATTCATGTTATACTTTCTTTGTTGTTCATTTTCAACAAGTTGTGGCAATATGGGCTTTACTGACTCTTTTCCGACAGTTCGCAGATCTTTAAAAGTTTTTAGGGCTTGAATCTTGCAGCGGGTCCATGAAATATTTTCAAGTAATTTGGTCGTTTCTAATGCATATTTGAACAAAAATGAGGAAATCTATATTTACAGAGATTGAGATTGATCTGGCCAATGTTAACTAGTAAATTTGATTAAAATGAGGAAATTTATATTTACAGAGATTGAGATTCATTTGGTCAATGTTAACTAGTAAATTTACCTCACATTTAACTTGAAGTTCAAATTCGAGTTATAGTGTTAAATTAGTGATCAATTTTGTTTTGTGAGCGACCGACTTGATACGAAGGACCAAATTATTTCACTCACAGAAAATAACATTATGTTTGGTTTGCTTCAGCTTCTATAAACATATTTTTATGGTTTGAGTCTTTCACAAATGTAGGTATGCAAATAGGGTGTTGTTCGAAAGGTGTACAGAAACTTGCATGAATAATTTTGATAGTGTAGGCTTTGGTTATAGATTTACAAGAATAGAATAATAAGATAAAAGAGATTTGATGAAACAAAAAAATCAAATCAAAGAGATTTGATGAAACAAAAAGAACAAATCTCAAATATTTGCATAAACTAAAAGAACAAATAAATAAAAAAATAATTTTTTTGATTGCAAAGAAAAATCAAAGATTTTTACCACAAAAATAAATCAATCAAAAAAGAAAATTAGAAAATGATAACTCTCGACGTATTTTATATATATTAATATTTAATATATATATATATACTAGTTTATATACTAAATTATAAAAAAATCTAACTAAATTAATCTCCAAGAAAATTGTAGTATAAAAAATCAGCTTATAAATAAGATCTAATAAATTTCAAAGTTGGAAATTCAAGACCTTATTTGCTACCAATCTTATATTTGATTCCAACTTTACAAAAACTGTAAATGTAACTAAACAATGTTGTGCAAGTCCCAAAGTGAATGACCACTGCCACTCTTTTGGGAGTGTCGCAATCATGGGATTAATACTCTATGTGGAATCTATTCTCTCTCATATTTTTCCACGGCATGTCAATTTTTCACATCTTTAAAGGAGGTCACATATTCTAATATTGAGAGCCGTATGCCTTTCACACCATTATACCACATGTCGTATTGTTTAATTAAAAAGAAGCATGTTAGCTAGTGTCAAAGGTAGCAGCAACAATAAAATAGCTAAACAGAGTGATCGATCATTGTAACGGTTGGCCCTCATTTGCAAGAGTCATAGTCATGGGATTAATGTTTTCGATGGAATCTCCTCTCTGCCATATTTTATCCACATCTGTCCATTATTGTCTTATCTTGAAGCTATGGCTACATATTCTATTATGTGGAGCCATATCCATATTTAAAATGGAATTGAGGAGGTAAATTCAATGGCAAGTAGACGGGAGAAAGGTAAGGTTTATCACAAAGTTACAACTTTAAATAATAAAGATATAGGTATGGAGTATAAATGTGAAAGAAAAATAATATCATAATCACATATAAAAATAAGATGGTGTAATTATATAATTATAGGGATTAAAAATATAAAGAAAAAATGAGAATTCATTTATTAAAATTTTGGTTATGAGATTGAATTAATTTAATTTAAATATGATATAGATTATGTAATAAATTTTTAAAATTTGAAAATAATATAAATAAATGTACTAGTTGATTATAGTGATCGATAGATAATTGTCTAATGTTTTGATCATAATTTTTAAATCAGAAATTAAAATTAGAATTTCTCATTTGTGTGGGAAGAATAGTGAAATTTGAATTGAGCCGCTCTCAAATTTTGGTGAATCAATCTTGCACATTACATAATTGATCCAAAGTGTCTTTGATCTAGCCTTTTGAATAGATTTGAAATGGCTAACTATAGAATTCTATGACTTGTTTTGCCTCAATCATTGATGTTTGAGGATGTGCTAGGATTAACTTTATATTAAAGCATCTTCGATAAAACATCAAATTGCAAGAGTTCTATTCTCCTAGGTTGACCTCCTTGACTGGACTAGCTTTATGATTGTGGAGATGATCTCAATAACATTCTTTGGTCATGCAAATGTCATAAGATGATTTGATGCAGAATTAAATTCTTTTTAATACTTGAAATGAAAGTGTTCCTAAAATGATTATCTCCTCAATAGATATGATTTTAAAATATCATGTATTTGTGGTTTAATGCACATTGGATGTCTTTAAATGTCAAGACTAAGCATGCATAGCATGTATCAAGTGGATTCATAATAAATATGAAAAGTAAATTTTACATTTCAATTTTTTTATTTTAATGATCAATTCAAAACAAGCAATAACTCCCACATGTCATAAGATTGATTTGAAACATAAAAATATTAATATCACAATTATAAATAAATATATATATATAAATATAATAATAATAAATATAAAATAATTATTAATTGTAGACATGCAAAATTGACATCATGCATTAATCATATTTAATCATATTTTTTCACTTAATTAAATATTTAATTAATCTCCTAAAGTTCTTCCATTTAATTAAATAAACCTAAATGTTTGATCAAATCTCTAAATTTTATTTATCTTCTTATTCAATTTAAATAAATCCAAAAATTCAAGTTGAATGTCACAATCACCTAATCACCAGCTTAATCAAATTGTCGATTAATGCTAAACCTAATCCATGTTCCATCCTCTAGTTTTTCCCACTTGCCCAATAAATAATTTATTTTGATTTATTAAAACTCTATTTTCCTCACAAAGCATATTCCCAAAGAATATGCCCTTATTAGCTCCATTTGTTTGAATTTTTTGTCCAAACAAATTTCCCCCCCAAAACTCTCATCCATATGCATTTAATGCATTTTTCAAATTTCAAACTCACCTAATTGCATTTATCTTGCACAAAGACCAAAATGCGCTCAAACTTTCTCCTCTTACATTTTGACAAGTGGCATGAATCTATCGGTTGAGGATTAGTCCCACATTCCTCCACTTTGCCTCTTCTTCTCTCAATCTGACCTATAAATCCAAGGCTTTCCTTCATCATTTTCATCCACAATTTAGAGAAAAGTTACTCTCTTCACATCAAAAGATAATTTTGTCCACTCCTTTGTCATTTGCATCTTAAGGCATTATCATCATCATTTAGCTTATCAAGGGTTGGGAAAAGGCTACTTTCCACACAAAGAGTAGCACCAATCCACTATGGGATAGGTATACATTATGCTTCTTTTATTCTTTCAATTAGTTTGTTTTGTTATTTTGTTTACGAAGTATAATGTATTATTTCATAGGAGCATTAGTTTATTTGCTTAGTTTTGAACACACCATGCTAATAAGTGTTGAAGTTTAAGCTATATGTAGATTTACAGTGCTCACATGTGGTGCTAGAAGGAGAGATCAATATAATCCTTGTGTCTATCCATCCCTGTTTATTTCAAGCATTAGATAAGAAACATAAAGTCTTTTGTTCACTATCCATAGAAGAATTCAAGCTTTATTTTTTCTATTTCTAATCACTTTTCAAATGTAGGTCACTATTTGGTAATCACGATTGTGGTAGAAAAGGAAACAATCCTTTTTAAGTCACCCACTATTTGCATCGATTCTTTCTTGATTATTGTGGCTAACAAGAGTTGTTCGACCCGACCAACAGTAAGTATGATTTTTATTTTTGAAGTAATGAAGTTGGAAGAATTTTGTATTACGCTACCAACAACCCAACATAACATGCAATGTGGAGGCACCTGAAGTAGCATGTTCCTTTTTTTTAATTAGCT
>CM021100.1:327358986-327376940 GCA_007115665.2 Sequoiadendron giganteum
TTATGGTTAGTGTTCAATCCATTAGATAAATTATCTTATGTTACCTATCCAAGGGATGCATTTGAATCTTTATTTTGAGACTCAACCTTAATTGAGTTGTTGAATTTTCTTTGGCTAATTGTTTGATTATAGAAATTATTCATGTATTTTTTTCTCTTATTTTTTACACATTGTTAACATATACCTTCCACGAATGTTGGTTTCATGTGGTTTGTATGTAGTGATGCCATGTGTGTGTGTATGTTACACCATATCATTGTGACAACTCAAGATTTCATTTTAAAAAGTGAATTTGTTGTTCTAAATTTTAACTATCCTATGTTAGACATGAGCTACAATAAATGGATTAATTATAAAAATAACTCCATGAAGAAAGAACAAAGCAAACTCCATAACTCAATGGAAAAAGGTAAATGTGTAGGAAAAAATCTTATAGAGTCATTATTATTTCTTTATGAATTAATAATCATTTAAATAATATCATAAAATGATTTAAATTAATTAATTTATGAACTAATTATATCATAATAGGAAAAATCACACATACCCATTTAAATATTATATCATAAGCATATTAAGCGGGTCATTTAAGCTAATATTTTTTAGTATAAAAGTAAAACATGTACTAAAATTAAAAAAAATGATTACAAAGTGAGTCTACCACTCTTAAAAAGACTCCTCAAATACCAATTTCTCAAAATATTGAAAATGGATTGAAGACTTTTAGTAATGTGGACTCTAGGAAATAGTGTTTTATCAATAGTAAATTTATTATTTTTAAAATTATTTAATGTTGTTAATGCATATAATGGGAAGGTTCCCATAAATATAAATAAAAGATCATTTAAGTTTGAGAATTTGGAATTTAGGTAAATAGAAGTTACAAGTAGTTGTGTAACTATTTATTTGAGAGTATTTAGGTATTAAAATAGATTTTTTCCTATAAGACGTTTCTTCTTCTCCTTGGTAAGGAACTATTTTTTTTTCTAGTGTTATGTTGATATCAATTTTTTAAAAGTTAATTAATGTTGCTAATGTATTTGATAGAAATGCTTTCATGAATATAAAATAAAAGACCATTTAAGTTTTGATAATGTGGAAGTTAGGTAAATAGAAGTTACAAGTAGTTGTGTAACTACTTTTTTGAAGGTAAATGTATTAAGAACAAAAATTTCTTGTAAAAGGTCTCTTCTCCTCCCAAATATTTGTGAGTTATATGTATAAGTGAAATACATATATAAAATAAAAATAAATTGGTGTGTGTATTTTTTTCCTAGAATTTGAGAAGACTTTGTGCCACATGCATGAATAAAGTATTGATAGACTTTGTAGGTATTGATATATAAGTTTAGTTTTTATTCCTTAAACATTTATATCACTTGTAAAAAGAGGGGATCTAAATATCTATATTGTTATTTTTAAAGAATCTCAAATAGCCCTTTGCATCTACTTTGACTAAGCATTCATCTTTCTCTTTTAAATGTTTTTTCTATTTTTATGCCTTTTATTCTTTCTACTAAAAAAATACATAAATTTATTCAAATACCTCATCTTAAAATTTAGACGATCCTTTCAAATGTAGAGTAACCTCATATTTCTAGTTTTGATCTATCCAATGTTACAAGATTTTGTCATTGTCCATTGGCCAAATTGATAAAATTGATAAAGAAAGTGTATTGATAAAAATATTTGCCAACAGTTTTTGGTGACTAATGATTTTTTATTTTTTCATAAATTTGAAGTTGCCTTCTCTAGAATAGAAGTTAGTGCCTTTATTTGAGGATTGAACTTGGAAAAATGGGTTGGTATCAAGAAAAGCAAAAAAAAACAATCAAAATCTTATGAAATTATCAAATAGAGAACAAGCAAAAAAAAAACATTCTGTGTGGCAAAAAAAACAAGCAAAAAAAAACATTTTGTGTGGCAGCAAATAGAGAACAGAGGTGAGGGAAATTATCTTGGAGGGGTTGAGTGAAGAAGCATTCAAAATATCTACAACAGCCCGCTAACCATACTTCTAACAGAAACAAAAAAATGACAGGATTCTAAAATGCCCATAAGCGGAAAGAAAGCCATGAAAAGCCATGGCATTGTTGATTAACTAATCACAAACTTTGTTTGCAATAGTCGGGAAAAGAGAAGACACAAAAGAAAATTTAGAAAATAACCTGGTGTTGCGAAGTTCGTTTGGTGCAGATCACGCTGGTCGCTCCTCGGCTATTCCTTGAATCGACTGTGTGTGAATGTCCTCTCTCAGTTGTGCCCTACGACTGGAAATAGAAATACCAAAACTTAACTTGAGCGCGAAAATAACATTGAAGGTGGTAGGCAGCTGCATCGGGCTTGGTAAATGAAAGCATTTACGTCTCATTAATAAGTTGTAGCAAGTTGGGCGATGGCGGTGCGGGTTGGCAATGTCTTGGGGTGCCTGTGAGTTGATGCAAGACAGGCGAGGACAGACGAGGCTGACAACGGTACTCTGACGGATACCGTTATGATGGTGGGATGATCTATTGACAGTCTATTGATGGCTTGATGGCATTCTTATCGCTTCCATAGCCAAGTGTCTCAAAAAGAGTGGCAATGGCCTTTCATTCAAGACTGACAACTATTGTTTACTTGGAATCATATGGAAGTTGGGTCTAATAAAACTTTAAATTTATCAGATCTTACAATGTGATTTGTTAACTTTTTAATATCTATATATGTACAATAGAGAATAAACTTTTTCGACGATTAATTTAGAGATAATTAAATGATATTTGACGGAGTGATAGATTTAAATTATTTTTTAAGTTAGTAATTTATAGTTAATGTAAAGGAAAGAGTTTAATGTGATAGTTAATTTTTATATATAATTTAGTGGTGTTCTTTATTTAGAATTGTGTGTTAACTTATAACTTGTCTCAATTAAATCTATTGATCAAGGTTATTTTTGTAATTATGGATCTATTATGTTAATTACAAATTTGATCATGTTAGTTGCACATATCTACTTTATAATTCACTTGATTCTATTTTGTCATTTTTTCTATAAAAACTAGTAGTATTTAACAATAAATATCTTTTAAAGATTAATAGATCTTTAGGAGACAAGTTGTCATAGTTCAATCCTAAAAAATGGCTTTATAATCATGTGCAAATGATCAAAAGCAATAAGAAAGCATGCACATGTCCTAAATGATTTTGATGTATATATTATTATTTTTACTACACTAGTTGAAGTCTTATCCTAATGATTGCTCTTTGTATGCTCTATGAAGTTGGATGATTTTGGGATGTGAATTAGTGTCCAAATGAATATTTTGAAATACAAAGGAACAAAAAATGGTCACACAAATATGTGCTTAGTTAGCTCCTAATAACCAGTAAAAAATGGTAGGAGCAAATATTTCTCTATTTCAGTTTTTGAAGTTTGAGGGTCAAATTTTCACATTCATTCCTACATAAATGACTTAAGATACATAATAGGTAAAATTTCAAGAAAGGATTAGATGTGTGGAAATTAAGGTTAATAATGATTTGAATATGTTCCAGAACAAGTTTAGATAAGGTACACATAGGGCTAAATTGTGTAAATGAATGAAGGATGGGTATCAATGAAGGTGCATGGGCATTGTAGAGGGAACCAAACTTAGCACAAGACACTACCACATGTATTTATGTAGTTGTATTAATATTTTTCTCAAAATGGGCCCAAAACTTATGGAAATTAGCATGCGTGTGAAATATCAAGTCATTGCACATGTTACCCCAACTTCAATGTGAATTTGAATCCTAAAATAATAGTCTATCTCAAAGTATATAAGCACTCACACATGTATGTAAAGTACATATAATTTAATTAAAAATAATAGTGGGTCAATACAAAGTAGTGTGATGCCTTTATGTGTTCATCATTTGTATGTGTGTCTCATAGAAACCCACAAAATATAAAAAAATATGCATTGAATACCTTGTATCTCAAAAATTTAAAATAGGACTACAAGTTTGCTTAAATATCAAGAAAATTTGAAATTAAGAAATTGAGAGAGAGTTGTGCTAAAAGTTAAATTGAAAATAATTTGTTGTTCTAGGTCAATCCTATTGCGTGTGAATGTAATCATGCACCATGTGGAATTGACCCCTCAAATTTAAATTTCAAACTGTAAATTTCTATGAAACAAGAACTTGGTTTATATGGCAGTGTGTTGAATAGTTTGCAAAAATGTACCATGCACTAGAACTTAAGGAATTTATTTATAACTAAAGCGACCACTTGCATGGAAGTGATCCATGGGAGATCGAACTTTAACACAAAAGTGATCAAAATAAGAATGATATAAAGGGGTCTATCTAAGCACTTAGATCTAGCCTAGATTGATAGGGTGATAGAGCCTAAGGTTAGTATAGATAAATTTTCATGCATTCATATGAAGAATTTTGATTACTCATAGTTGTCTTGATACAACTAGTTGACATATAAGATTTCCTTCATAATAATATTTACACTTCTATCAGGGTGAACAAGAACCCCAATGATGGTTCTCTTATTGAACTAAGTAGGAATGTATAGAGGGTCATCCTTTATGCTACTAGGCATGTTGGTAGAAGAAAAGGATATGATAGGTTTGAGAATTTCATGACCCTAAATTAATAAAGAGTGGGCACCCACCATATTTGTTAAGGAGGATGGAGATCTAACATCAATATACTCCAATGCTTGGGAAGCAAAGTCAGATTGATGAAGTTTGTATTTTTTTGGGGAAATGGGTTGATAAATTTGAATATTTTTATTAGGCTTTGCAATAGACCTTTTTTACTTATCATGACCATATAGGAGTTGGATGGTATGAGAATCAATGTGGTCTTCGACCATATGTCAAAGATTCATACTGTATTTTGTATTATATCTAGAAACTCAATGGAACTAACAAAAATATTTTGGATCTTTCAAAGCTGGGAAAGGTTGATTTTTTGAAAGGGGATGCATGGATGGTAACTAAATTAAATTATTTTTCAATTTTTTTGCATTATGCTATTGAGATTATCAAATAGTTTTGTATATTATCTATATAAATCTTAGGCACAATGGCAGGAAATCAAATCTTTAAAATTGTTAACTATATTTATATGTTTATTAAAATTTTGAGGGTTGGAAGAAGAACCACTAGGGTTATCAAAGGGAGTCAACGAGATAGAGCCCCCATATTGACTGATTGACTATTAATAATCATGCAAGGAAGTGCATAAATATTAAAAAAAAAAAAAAATCATTAATAAAAATTTCTCTCATAAAAATGGCTATAGATTACCAATGAACACACATTGTACATCCAAATATGGTAGTGTGTAAAGAATCTACAAGAAGAGAGATTGGCATCAAAAAGTGAAATTGTTTTTTTTTTCATTTTGTCCTTGCTCACAATACATGAGATTGACAAATGTGACATGTGGTGCAATGTTATCATATACCATGATAATAAAAAAATATTATTATTTTCCAAGAAATAAAATTTCATGTTTTCAGGTACTTCTTACACAATTCATCAATCATGTACTGTTTTGTACCCAATTTCCACTTGTGTGACAAAAACTACTCATGAAATATCACTCTATTTTATATGTTCTCATAGAAAGTGCATGTTGAAAGGAAATACTTGTGTGACTATATCCTTGTAGGGCCCATCATAGTTTATGGACCTTCTTTGATATGTTTTAATGTTTCAATGTTAAATTTACATGGATGTTTGTGAGTGCTACTTATTTTTATGATCATTTAAGATTGACATACACCACAAAATGACAAAAAATTTATAGTGAATCTAGTAATACCAATGTAATTTTCCCTTTAGTTTTGTGCCCATTTAAATAAAATCTCTTGATACATGTATACATTGATAGATAGTGATATCTTTAATGGATTTGAGCTCATTCCCTTACCATTTTATCAATATCTATAGATACTCATTCCCTTGCCATTCGAAGAGCTGTACAAGAAAGGCTTGCCCTTGGAAGGATAATTAGCCAGCACTGCAATTATTTTGTCAGATTTGTCGTACTGTGTATTCTCTCTCACAATGTCGAGGGCCGTTAAGCCTTCCTTGTCAACGGCAAATTTGTTTATACCCCGTCTACGCAGCAACAAGTTAACCATCTAGAAAATGCACACTCAGATTCAGTACATAAAAATCGATGCTCCATTGAAAATAGTTATGCTTAAAGATTTCTCCAATGGAAGTTCTTTGCTTGATGATTTTCAGATCCCATCTCCAGTGGAAATACATTCATTAATTTCACTTTATTGTTACCTATTTCAACTTTTCACGAGATCTGATCAACAAATCTTACATAAACCCAAAAGGTATACTCCAATAGCTTGTTAAAGGAAACAACTTAGTGACAACCTAAGATTCGTATAGAAAGAAACTTACATTGAAGTTTTTTTTTCCTGGCTTCAATATGCAGAGGTGTGTCTCCTTCACTTATCTTTGAAAATGGATCTTTTTCTAAATCCGGATCTCTGTTTCCTCCAGTTTGCAAGGGATTGTACTCTGGAGGATATTGAACTCCCTTTTTGACCAAGTGTGATAAGCCTACCGTTTTATTCATGTGTTCAACAGTTCGCACACGGCTAACATGGGCAGCTTTGTGTAGCACGTTCATCCCAAATCTATTCCCTATTTCAACAGCGTCTGGCCTCCCCTTTATTAACTCTTAACTAAATATTTTATATCGAGATAGAACTCAATAGATGCTTTTATAAACGAATAGTCAAACAAGTCCTAAACTCTAAAGGTAATGACCTGAATCTCCTCTGTTTGTTGCAACATATAAACATGGTCTCTCGTCCACAGTCCTCTGCCGTAGACTTGACGGATGTGCGTCAAATAGCACCTTCACTGTGTTTAAATCGCCACTTTCATAGGCTTTGAATAGAGCCGTCTTGTTATGCTTGTTGCAGACATCCACACCACTTTCTTTTGATTAGAGTAGAATCTCCGCAACTTTAGAGAAACCACCCTGGGCAGCCAAGTGCAATGCAGTTTTTCCTTGGGCATTGGTAGCCTTCAGAAGTTCACGATTGGGTTGCACGAGCTGTCCAGGTGTAATACTGTTGAGGGCTAATTTAAGTTGGGAACTCTCAAGTTTTGTTCCAGGACTTGGCGTCGTGATTGATCCCTTTGCTGGCCTGTTCACGCTCGGTTGCCATAGCAAATTTCTGGGTTGCTGCCTTCAACACTATCCAATACGCTACGTTATAATGTCATTAAATAATTCGACCTACAGTGGACGTACCCGTCAAAAAGACATGGCAGAAAAAAGACTGTGAGGAGATTCCATCGACAAGATAAATTCAGAATGCATACACTCCCAGGGAATTGTCTATGCAGACAGAGATTGCATCTTTGGATTCTATTTATTAATTAATTGAAAATAAACTAGCTATTGCCGCTTAGGTGTGCAATGGGGTTACGCCGAATAAATTGTATGACATAATAAAGTCAAAGTGACTTCTATTGAATTTGCTATGTATACACTACATAGAAATCAAAATCATCATCAATATCTAAAAAATAATTAAACATATTCAATTTGTCTTATTATATTTATTTAAATTATAATATACAATTCCTATAATACATTACTCTATAAATTGAAAATATAACTTTTGTTATTTTTAAATAAAATATAATATTATAATAATAATTCCATTAACACCTAAACCTTAACCCCTTGATTTATTTATATATTATAAAAGCAAAAAATCATTATGAAATATCTCACCAATATTATCCGATGTGTAAAGGACCTCACTTAATATTAGTTATATAAAATAAAGCTTTTGTGACCAGTACATTAATTGCATGTGGCTAGAGATAAATACAAAGAGAGATAGGGGATAGGGAGGGAGAGATAGAGAGATATAAAGGAAGGTGGAGAGGGAGAGATATAAATGGTGAGATAGAGTGATAGATAAATATAGGTATAAGGAGATATAAAGAGGGGAGGAGAGGGAGAGAGAGAGAGACAAAGAGATAAACAAATAGAGAGAATTAGAGATAGGTAAATAGAGATGGAGAGAGGGAGAGAGAAATAGGGGGAGATAGAGAAAGGGAGAAAGAAGTAGGGGGAGATAGAGATATATGGGAAGAGAAAGAGAGAGGTAGAGATATATGGGAAGGGAAAGGGAGAGAGAGGTTGAGATAGAGAGATAGATAGGGGGATAGTGAGGGAGCGAGGGAGGGAGAGATGGGGAGAGATAGAGAGAGGAGGGAGATAGAGAGAGGGGGAGGGAGAGAAAGGGAGAGAGATAGGTAGAGGAGGATATATAAATGATAGGGGGATAGAGGGAGAGAGATAGGTTGAAGAGGAAGAGAGAGAAGAGGGGGAGAGAGATAAGTAGAGGGAGGGAAAGAAGAGGGGGGAGAGAGGGAGAGAGAAGAAGATGGGGAGAGGGAGAGATAGCTCAATATATATAGAGGGAGAGGGATAGACATAGAAAGGGGTGATATAGAGAGACAAAAGGGGACAGTGAAAGAGATAGAGAGATAGTGATAGATGTCGAGAAATCTATGGATAGGAAGAGATAGAGAGAGGAGTGAGAGGGAGATAAAGAGAGAAATAAAGAGAGATATAGATTAGAAGAGATGGAATGAATGAGAGAGGGGGTAGAGGGAGAGATAACTGAATATATAGAGAGGGGAAGAGGGAGTGACATAGATAGTGGGAGATATAGAGAGATAAAGAGTGATTGGGAAAGATATATCAATCACCCTCCCTATATCTCTATCTAGTCATCTTTATCTATCTCTATCTCTTTGGGAGAGATAAAGAGTGATTGGGAGTGATTGGGAGAGATATCTCTATCTCTTTGTCTCCCTCTCTATCTATATGTTTAGTTTGAAATAACCCTTGCATTGGCTCTCTTTAGCAACATATTTATAAATGGCACTACATATTTATAAATGACAATGTTTATTTTCCTTATAATGTAGCCTCTAAAAGAAAATGCCACATGGAATAGTGTCATTGCATGGGTGACTTCTCTGCCGCTTATATTTTCACTCCCCAATGGTCTACAACTATGCTTAGACTTTAGAAGTTGTAAAATCCTATTATTATTTTAATACTTCCAAATGAGGCATTTGTATTGCATAACTTTACAATGCAATTTTAATAAATAGAGGAGGTGATACATTCTTAAAATATAATCGAACTCAAAGTAACGTGATAGGTGTAGATTTTTGTGACAATAAATATCACGTAACTGTAATTTCTTCAAGAACGAGGAGGCTAACCAAATGCTCATCACATACAAAGTTGATGTGGATGGGACAATGACAAAAGTAGGTGTTTAATTTATTCGCTTTTATTTTACAAACCAGCGGAGGAATTTTTATTGGACAAGGGAACATGCATAAGATGTGCCCAGTGACTAGTTATGATAAATGTTTGACAACCCAGATTGCTATGGTGGTGCAATTGCTAATAAATTGAATTTATCGTTATAGACCGAATGCATTATTATAACTAATACAACAGATAAATAGTTTGAATAGAGAATCCTTCATAATAAGTATAGGACTACAACACTCCCCTTTTGGTTCTTATTATTTATCTCATTTCCTTTTCATGGTTAAGGGAATTAAAATGACAGTGTTATTTATTACCCTCTTGAGTGGAGATTAATATTTTAATGTTTGGTATTTTATTTAAAAGATAGAAATTGTAAACTGTGAATCACAAAATAATAGTTGGAATCACAAGTCAATTTAATAGTTGGTATTTAATTAACAAAATAATAGGTGGAATCACAAATCAATTTAATTTAATTCGTTATAAATACAAATTAGTATAGGATATTAAAATTATACTAGAGTTCTTGTTGAAATATTAATTGCAATTAATTCTTCTATGCAATTAATTCTTCTATGAGTATTAAAAAGATAAAGAATTTAAAATTTTAAAATTTAATTTTAAAAAACAAATACTTTTTAAATAGAAATAGAAATTATTGAATATTAATTTAAAAACAATTGACATAACACTATTATTTAGGGAAAATAAATACTATTAAATTGCTTCATAAAACAAAACAAAATGTTTTCTATATTCATTTGAAGAGTCCCAACACACTGCAGTTGAAGAGTATTGGATAGTATTAATTTAATGAGTCCCCAACACACTACAGTTGAAGAGTATGGAACCAGAGTTGCATGGAATCATGACCCTGGCAACGTGCTTCATGCCTAACAAAGACGTTGTCACATTCATTGCCATCACTCTTTCCCAAGTGTCCAATGGGACCTAAGTGATGGAATTACCATGAGCGTGCAACTTACCCGCATTGTTGACCATGATGTCTAGATGTCCCTTCTCCATTGCTCGATCTACAACCCCTTTCACATGGCTCTCAATTGCTACCTCACATTTCACAAATGAACAAAACCCATGGAGCTCTTGGCAAACTTTAAGCCCTGCCTCTTCATCGATGTCAACAATGTACACAAGCACCTTTTGCCACAAATTTTCTTGCGGTGGCTACATTATACCATTTGATCCACCTATCACTATTGCCCCTTTTCCTTTGAATCTCCTCATCCTATACAGTACCCACACAAATCCATCAGAGACACAAACATAAACTATGTAATCTAAATCCATAGAAGAAGTAAAAAGCAAGAAAAGAAAAACACAAGCATTCGTACCCTGAGAAAGCCATTAGCAAACTTTGCCTCTAATTCAACTATTCCTCTGCAACCACTTATTCAACGCTCTCCCCTTACCTACTTCTTACGTCAATGGTTATGTTAAATTATTAAACTAAATGAAGAAAGTCGTATTAATTGATAAAAATCATTTGTTTCTCTCATTCATTTCCATCTTGTGAAACATGCACAGGCCATCATGCTAGAAAAAATGTAATGTTACAAAGGATGAATTGCAAAGTGTGTCTGCCAAATGGTTGACAAGTGGATGGCACTGTAGACTTTCTAGTCCAAATGTTACGCAGCATGCATTGCAACCTCCTAACATTACATTGATCACTTCAACAAAAGCTTTAGAAACTTTCAAGCAAATGCAATTGACAGGTGTAAATCTAGTCTCCAAAACCTTTGCCACCATTCTCCTTGCCTATGCAAAAATGGGGGCTTCCAAACAGGATATGGGCATCCATCAAAGCATAAAGGATACGGGTATCTTTTCAGATGTTGTAGTTGCAACTGCCCGCGTAGACATATATGAAAAATGTGGAAGCGTAGACAAGGCACGTGAAGTATTTGACAATTTCCCTCAAAGAGATGTGGTCTTGAATATGCACAAAATGGATTTGCTGAAAAGGCTTGAGAAATTTCCAAGCAATTGTAATTGTCAGGTTTAAAGCCACATTCCGCAACCTTTGCTAGCATCCTCCCTGCCCATGCCAAAATGGGAGCTTTGGAACAGTATGGACATCCATCGAAGCATTAAAGATAGAGGAAATTTGTTAGATTTAAAGAGCTCTGGTAATAGTTAGTAATTCAACTCTGCTTAAGTGAATGAATGATATGATAGTTCTCACCCTGTTTTATCATTTTGTAGTATGACAGCTTAGCATCTAAAACCTATAAATGGCTTACATAAACTCTGCAACTTCATTGAAAGTCGTGGTCTAAGGCGTGCTGAAGCCACTAATGCTCCAAGAGAAAATGTTGAACTCATGATCTCTATTGTAGGTCTCACCCACTTATTTGAGATTTTAATTATTGGGAGTGAATGTGAACAGGTGAAACCATTCCCAGATCCATATTTGAAGGTCGTAGAGCATTTCAAAATTTCAGCCGATAGAGAATTTGCTATTGAGGTTTGGTCTTAGAAAGCCAGTTTTTTCACTTGTGGCATTTTTAAAATCTTTGAACCTTTATTCGAATAATTCTTGTTTCTTCATATTTTACTTTGTAGGATTCTCTTTCATGTTTGAAGGTAGCTGTTGGATCAGGGGTGGCAATTTTAGGGGTGACTGCTAGGAATCCTGGACAGGCACTGCTTGAGGTGAGAGCTACATTCTTAATCAAAGGTTTTGAGGACCCTAACCTTTAAAAGGTACTGGAGTCGTAAAAATACAGACATGGATTTTAAAAATAATTGAGAGGTTTTAGGTTTAGCACCAAAGCATGAAAGTCATCTTCTGGGTAATCTTTTGGATAAAAGGGAGGCTGTAGAGTTACTGAAGAAAGGGACAAGTGCAAAGGATTTAGCTCCTGGTTACTTTGAAGGAGAATGTGTGCAGGGCCTGGGTTTTACTTGGCAAGTTATAGTTGCATATTTTTGTCTTTCCCTTACTTTAGGTTGTGTAGTTTCTTATTGCATAGAGCATCTTCATTTTGTAAGAATCCAGTTAAGGTTGTATATTTAATGATAATTATATGTTTCATGTGAATTAGTAATTGATTTTCTTGCCTCTGAAATGCAGGGCACCACATCAATCAGTGACTGAAAAAGCTCTTCCAAAAGAAATTCAACATGCTAGTTCAAAGTTTCAAAGAGATGAAGTTCCATAGTCTAGTGTCCAAGAACATATTCTAATAGAAATGATCCAGAGAGAGAAAAGATGAGAAAAAAAGGAAGAGAGAAGAAAAGAAGGCTCTAAAGCGAATTTATACTTTGCACAAATTGTGTTGTGCTGTTGAAAATGCAGATGAGACAGGAAATTTTTTAAAAAGCCTAACAATTTTTTTTTTAAATGACAAGAACCAAAACCAGATTTTTTACAGCTGTTGTTTCAATCTATTCATTACCTTAGACTTTGCACAAATTGTGTCATGCTGTTGACGATGCAGATGAGGAAAAATGGACAGAGTTTGCAACAAAAAAACCCTGGTCCACCATAATTTTTTTAAATGATGTGAACCAAAACCGATTTTCTAAGACTGTTGTTTCAATCTATTCACAATCAATGAGATCTTAATAAAAATTCATTGAAACCATGGCAAGTGACTAACTCAAGATGCTACACAAATTGTGTCTATTATCAATCATCCCAATGAAAATAATATAAACTATTATACAACACGGTTACAAATGCTCCTTCATTCTATTCATAGTAAACGAATGTCGATCTGAAAATATCTTGGAAAATATTTAGGAGGCACCTAGATTCATTTTAAATCTGAGATCTGATCACAGGCCTTTTAAACAAAAATATTAATTATAACAACCGCCGAGATTTCTTTGAGGGCATGACAACAAAGAATTTTTTTCGCATGACACCTAAAATATAAAGCTCGGTGAGAAAGAAGACCGGTGGAAAAATAAACGTCAAAAAATCAACCGTCCAGATGAAACCAATCATCTCCCACCCCCTTTGGAATGTGTTGCACTGTGGATGGATAAAGCGAGTCGGGCTCACTTCAAATTGGATATGCCTTCGACGTAAATGAAAATCACTCGGGCTTTGGTCAATGAGTGTACAAAAAAAAACAAGTGTCAACACGAAGCGATAGGTCTGACTAGTAGTTGTCCAGTTCCAAAGCTTCCATAAAGCCCTGTTTAATACAACCATTTCTGCAAGATAAAGCAGTAAAAGCATCGAACAGAGGAAACCATTTTAAGCATCTTGGGACAATATGAATTATTGATAACCAATCTTATTTGCTCTTGTTTAGATTGATACGCTTTCTTGCCAAGAAAACAATGCATTCATTTTTTATTTTCAATTAATTAATAAATATGGTCAAAGGTGCAAATTGTCACATGTATAGACATTGCCTACTTTTATGGGGTTGATTTTTCTGTAGGCAGAATCAGATGCATTTATAATTTTAAATTTGTTTAGACCTTATAATTTAATTTGTAATATGACTCGTTAGTTTCAAAACTACCAATCGCATCTTGGCGGGCAATGGATATGTAGAAGAGGTGTGCAAGAAACATTTTGGTCTATGTTTCTTATACATTTGTGAAATACATAAGATCAATTGATAGGTCATTTAGCAAATGATGAATTATTTTTGCAACAAAGATCTCAATGGATAAGTGATAGATGAACTATTTGTGCAATAAAGGTCTCAATGGATAAGTGATAGCTTCAATTCAACTATGCATCTCTTTATAGGGATCCAAAAACATTTTAAAAAAAACTAAATTAGGAAGATAATAAGGGTCCATTACCAACAAGGTCATGTTATTTTTGCAATAGGGAGATAGGGAGAGAGAGAGGAGGAGAGGGGGGGCGGAAGGGGGAGAGGGGCAGGAGACACGGAGGGGGGGACGGGGAGGCCATTGGGGAGAGGGAGGGAGAGAGAGAGAAGCACAAGTACAATCCAAATGTGAGGAGGAAAAATAGGCAAAGTATGTAAGAAAATCTTACGATTCCCTACCATAGTAGATTTCAAAATAAGACTAACCAAAACCAATATCCTTATAGTGGGTGTGGGGATGACTCTATAAAAGTTGGTTCATCTTGGAACAAATCTTTTTTAAGTTGGGGGGCATGTTAGGACCCATAGTCCTAACTATTTTCTTAATTTTTTTTTTGTGTAAAGGCAAAATTGATAAAAGAATTGGACAAATATGCTTTGTAAATGATCCCTTTTGTTATGTTATTTTATCCTGTGTGCTTGGAAAATAGTAGTCCTATTAGTTAAAATTAATATAAATAGAGAGTTTGTATACTATTATAGTAATTCATGAACTATATCGTATTGGACATAACTCCATGAGGTCCCCCATAGAAGAGGATAATCTCACTAATTAGAAAGCAATTGATGATGATTCCATCCACACTAATGTATGATGTAAATTAGATGATCATGAATATTTTTTTATTTTATTATTTAAACTCAATCTCACCTAAACTTTGAAAAATGTACCTTTTACCACCAACTTTTTTTAACAATATATTATTATTTTTAATTCATAAAATATAATAAAATCATTATTCAATTTTTAAAACAATTTACTACCGCTTTTTAGGAGTGTTAGAGTCATGGAATTAATATTCTCGATGGAATCTACTTTCTCTCATATTTTTGATGGGCATGTCCATTTTTCTGTTTTCTTTAAAGTGAGGCCCCATATACTAATCTGTAGAGCCCAATCCATTTCATAGCATATGTCGCATTATTTACTGATGTGATAAGGAAGCATCTTGGCGGGCGTTAGAAGGTAGAAACAACAAAAAAGGTGTCTTATCAACTGATTGTGAATAGCCAAAGAGAGTCGTCAATCACTATACCATTAACATTGTTTTGCGAGTGTTGCAGTCATGGGGTTAGTGTTCTCAGTGGACTCCTTTACGTCATATATTTTCTAGATTACTTGTTTGAACATGATGTAATTTTTTCTCTTTTATCATAATGTGAGTCTATTATTTTAATATGTGGAGCCATATCGATTTCGTTCAGTATGTCACACTAATTATTTAATAATATTATAGAGAAATACCGATGTTGCCTCAGTGTTCAAAAATTACATTTAAAAAGGTAAGTCAGGAGGTGAATTCAAGGGTTGGTAGGTGGGAGAGAGGAGGTTTATATAAAACTAGCAATGGCACCTTGGTGTGCAATGGGTACGCGAAAGAGGTGTAGAAGGTCAATTAGGAATTTTTTTGATTTATTTGTTTTCATTATTAATATTTTTTAGGTTGAATGATTGAAATTTAATTTTAACTATTTTAAAACGGTTTAATTGCTTTTATTAAAAGTTAAATGATTTAACAATCAAACAATTAATGATAATTTTACATTTTATTATATTAAAATAAAAATAATAATTATATTATTTTATTAAAAACTTTGACTAATCAAATATTTACTCCATCATTGATCTCTACAAATTTGCTAGCATACCAAATATTTTTTAGTGCATTCCATGAAGTAGTTGCAATTACTCACATATGCAAGCTCCTGTCCCCTCCATAGTTTCAAATTAAACTCTCCACAATTTTGATTATTAATTTGTTAACTTCATAATAAATATATTATATAAATTAGTATTGTGTTATTTATAAAATAAAAGGTTCATGTCATAAAATAAAATGCTCATTTAAACAAATATTGTTGTCATATTGAAAAAATATTATTCTTATACGTACAATTATTGGGAAAGCAATGTATATGCATTGGATTATTTTGTCATGCCTGTAGTACTTTACCTTCGTGGGTTTTTTTGTCTTTTCTTTTATTTGGCTAATCTTTACTTTCCACATTATCTGCGGCCGTAGGCAAGGGATATATGTATTTTTTATTTGCAAGTTTCACCAAGACTACTATAATGTAATACTCCTTTCAAGCACGTAGCAAGATTAAATACATTACGGAACCTTATGATATAATATTACTATAGGAATTAACATAAATTATCACGCCTACTAATAAAATTCGCTCTATTCACCACCATCCACTCCTATTGCTACGCCACTAAAATGGACAAGTTTATAGATAAAACGAAATGGACAATGCAAGGGCCCTATCATCACGCTGCCACAAGATGGAGATAACCTCTTTTTTTTTCAAATCGATTACCATGGAATGACACGACCAGAAAATGGAAACTATAATCCATTCTCTACCTATGTTGATCATATTTATTTACTTCTGTGGAATGTTCAAGCTTCATATTAAGCCTTCTCTGACACGTATTACTTTGAACCAGCATTGGCATATCCTTCTCTGTGATCCACAGAGGTGAATATGTGTACTTTGACTACTAACTCTTGCCTTCTAGTGCTACCAAGTTAGATTGCGCCGTAATCATATCCGATTCAACGAAA
This sequence comes from Sequoiadendron giganteum, assembly GCA_007115665.2. Taxonomy (NCBI): domain Eukaryota; kingdom Viridiplantae; phylum Streptophyta; class Pinopsida; order Cupressales; family Cupressaceae; genus Sequoiadendron; species Sequoiadendron giganteum. The sequence goes on from CM021100.1 coordinate 327,375,722, forward strand.
GAAAAGTAGAATTTCAATACACATGACCTTGATAGAGAATATGTGGTTTGAAGGTCACCTTTTCCATTATATGAAGTGACCTAGTCAACAAATATATTATCACACAATAAAATTTGATTGAAAAGAACTTATATATCTCAACCCCTAAACCCTTGACATGTCAATTTTATTATCGAATTTCTTGATAACATATATCTTAATTATAGTATACATATTAATTTAAATTACAATAGAAGGGTTTCAAAGATACTTGGCGATTCTTTTGGGTAAGGTTGTGGCATTATCAAAAGGTATCAAATAATTGATTTTAGGAAATTGTGATAGGGTTGTACTAAATTTGCACAACCTTAGTGTGAATTAGAGTTGGGATTAAGTGTTCTTGTGATTATGAGGCTTTGACACAATACAAGACTATGTGGTGTAAAAAAGAAAGTATAAGTTTCAATATTATTCTGATATATATTGTGGAACTTTCCTTTAAAGAAAGATCTCAACTAACTTAAGATTAGCTATTCACTTTACTTTATATTATTTTCCCCACTAAAATTAGGTAAGTAAAATTATATGTATAAACTAATTCAAATTATGGATTTTGTCATATGATTATTTAATAAATAGTATAAACTAATTTTAGTTAAAGATTTTGTCATAATATGATTTACTAAATAATGAATAATGCTATTGAAAGAATTTTACATATAATTATGATTACTTATATCAAATAAATTATTGAGTTAGGGTATTGCATTCCTTTGCGAAATTTGAATTATAATTTGTTATTAATTCTAACAATATACATTATCTTATTGACATTTAATCATTTTATTATAGGTCGCATGCCTTATTATTCTTTGTTATGGTCAAATCTTGTGGGTTGTGTAGTTTAATAAAATTTGACTCCATTAATGAGGAATGGTGTCCCAACCATTTTCCATGCAATCTTCACGTGAAAGGAGAGCAGGTGTAAATGCCAAAATCCTCAACCTTTGACTGTATTCACCTACCTACAATAGTTTCAGTCTTCTCAGTTGCATTATAATTTTGTAGATTGGTAAATCATTGATTGGGCATCTTGTGAAGGGTTTTGAGGGTACCATAATTTATTCTTGCAGTCTGATATCTCACAGCAGGGGCAACACACCTAGGAGGAATTATTCATTGCTATTTCAATATATTGCTAGGGTATATCTTGCTATCGGCGTAACCATTGCAACTCATT
>CM021100.1:327377040-327412592 GCA_007115665.2 Sequoiadendron giganteum
CGGATTCACAGTTTTAAGTTTGTTTAGACCTTATAATGTGACTTGTAATATAGACCTTATAATGCGATATACAGAATTTTGCTGTGAAATGATACGGCTCGACATATTAAAATAATAGTCTCACTTAAAAGAAAAAAAAGGGGAAAATGGACATCCCGTTCAAACAGACGTGGAAAATATATGACAGAAAGGAGAGTCCGTCGAGAACACTAACCCCATGACTACGACACTCGCAAAAAGAGTGTTAATGGTACAGTGATTGACGGCTCTCTTTGGCTATTCGCGGTCACTTGACATGACATCTTTTTTTTGTTGTTGCTACCTCCAACGCTAGCCAAGACGCTTCCTCATGACATAAGCTATTATGCTGTGAAATAGATACGGCTCTACAGATTAGAATATGTGGCCTCAATTTAAAGACAACAGGAAAATGGACAGACCCGTCAAAAAAATGTCGAAAAAATATGACAGAAAGGAGATTCCATCGAGAATATTAATTCCATCACTTGACACTCCCAAAAAAGTGGCAGTAAATTGTCTTAGAAAATAACAATGCTTTTATTACATTTTATAAATTAAAAAGAGAATAATACATTTATAAAAAAAATGGATGGATGGTAAAAAGTACATTTTCAAAGTTTATGTAAGGTTGAGTTTAATTAACAAGATAGGAAATCAAAAACAAAGTTTAGCAAGGTGAATTTAAAATAATTTGAATCAACAAAACTATTAGACAATAAGAGCTACACTTATAAGAAGGATAATGGTCATCTAATTCACATCATACATTAGTGGGGGATGGAACCATCACCAATTGGTTCCCAATTACTAAGATTCCCCTCTTCTTCTTGATCTTTATTTGTAGGTTGTTGAACTCAAATAAGACAAATGCCAAGAGTCAAGCAAGGAAGAACTTAGCAAAAATCTGGCCAACCAAGAATACCATGTCCATGAGAAGATGTTGATGGTGCCCAAGAAAGTTGAGAGCATATGTGAACAACATGATCCTTGCTTCTTTCAGGAGGCTAAGAGCCATGATCCCTTTTGGTAGGTTGGCTACATCTACATATGTGCCCATGTGGAGGAGAGTGACTCTAGTGGGAAGTAAAAGGGGATGATACTCTAGCAACTATACAAGTGGGCATTGCTCCTATGATCTAAAAGCATTGACAAATGAATAACTTCAAATGCAACTTTATTAACTTGTCCCCAAATCCACATAAGCACATCAGAGAAAATCATAGCTTTAGTGTAAAGAAAAAATCATATCAACAACACAACTAGTAAAAATAGCAAAAAAAAGATTTTCAAATGCTACAAAAAATCTCACCCTAAAATCATGCTAGATCTAGATAAATTTAAAAGGGACACTAGACCAATATCCCAACAAAACCATATGTCATAAGAAGGGAGTGCATTTGAATGGCTTGAAGAAGTCATGAACCCAAGTACAAGTTTCCTAGGCTCTAGTACAAACCAAAAAATGTGCTTGAGAGTCTTAGTTTGTCCACAAACTGGATCATAGGGGTTAATAATTCCTAGATGAAAGAGGTGTGATTCAAGTGGAAGACCTTGATAAAGAATGCACCAAGAAAAATAATCAATCTTGGATATTATAGTGGTTTTCTCATGCTAGCTCTTCTATAAATTGGGGTCTTGTGTCGGTGGTTTCATAAGTTATTTTGTAGGTTGATGAAGTAATTAAGTGCCACTAAAATATTGTTAGAGAGTGATGTTATATTTATGTATACACTTGTTTGAATGATTAATACAAGCATTGGATCTCTTTGAGTGCGAGTTTTTTCTTGCAATGGTTTCTCTGCGTAAATTTATTGTCACTTGTGGTATTATTGTTTTTATTCTATTATTTTGAATGTGTTAATCACATAATCATCTAAGTGGGTAACCTTGGATATCATTTTCAGATCCACATACACTTTATTTAAGTTAATATTCCAGTAGTTTTAACTTGATTTCCAACATATATAAAGCACAAGAGATGTCTAAGATGAACACTATTTCATAAAATTTTATTGTAAAACATGTTAAAATATTAAGGATGGCCTCTAATTTGTCCCCCATTTTCATGCGCTTACCTTTATATCCAAGGCTTATAATATGCATAAATTAGCATGCTTATGTGTTGAATTGAACACATATGACATTGCAAGGAGCACATTTCTCCCCCACATGTGTCACATTCATTGAAAGCATCTTCTATATGTAGCAACTTATTTTTCACTTGGTTTCCTTCATAGTGATTAACTTGGCGACTCACCTAGTTGTCATGTGATCAGATGCCTCTTGAATATATCTTATAAATACTCATCTCATGCTCACATTTGGAAAATGAGCCTATTTACATTGTAATCTTGCACTTGTGGAATATATTGCTCATATTTTATATATTTGTGTGTTTATTGTTCTATATTTATTTGAACAACACACTCACTATTTTGATGTGGCCACACTTTTTACACTATTGGCATCACATTTTCCTCCACATATTGCTTTTTCTTACATATTCCTACAAGGAACCTATCACTTTACCTATATATTTATCTATTCATACTCTTGGATGCCACATTAGGTTCATATGCCTATCCCAGTAACATATGTACCTATATGGTTATTCTTAGCCATTGAAGGCCACATCACTACCTTTTCTTTCCCATTCTATGACCAATTGACCTACCTTTCTTGATGATATACGTACATCCCATATGTGTTTACCATGCCCTATCATTGTATATGCTTGCATGCTCATTAAAATAATGTATTTATTATATTAATATTACTTCCACATACTTATCTCTAGATTACATTTTCTTTTAAGTATGGTTTCACTCCTTCAAATCCTTACATCCTATGGATACAAATAATTGAAGGGTGCATATTTTGTCACTAACAATCCTATGTTGATATTTTAGGTAGTAATAAGTACTATAGAGACTCATTATTGTGTATAGAAAAGCTGATGTCACATGACGTGCCTTGTGCTTAATGTGTTGTGTCATTTAAGGGCCAACATGACAAACAAATCATCATTATTTTCTGAGTAGGAAATTTTTTTGAACTTTTCTCATTCCATGCTTTATTATTTCTTACACAATTCAAAAGTCTCTTAGTATGTGGTACTTTATTTTCACTTGTGAGACAAAATCTACACATGAAATATTACTCTTCTATTTTATAGTTCTCATGGAGAGTGCATGTTGAAAGAACATGCATGCATGATCATATCTTCTTAGGGTCAATTACATTATATAGATATCATTTTGTATCCTTTGATATTTAAATATTTAATTTACTTACATGTTTGTGATTGCTACATATTTTGAGATGCATGATCATTTAAGATACATTTATGAAACTTATCTCACTCATACTCTCATTTAGCTCAATTATTTCCCTAGGTCTAACCATTCAACTATCTAGGGAAATTTTTGCAATCACAAGATTGAACTTATGATTGTAGACTTGCCTCTTACATAATTTTCGAATTTTAAAATTCAAATTTGGTTAATTGTCACCTTCTACCTTTCTTACCTAGAGTCTACTAAACAAATGTTTGCATTATTTGATGCTATATGCTATTATTCAAAAACCTTAGTTGCATTCATTTTACAACATTATTTGGTGTTATGTGCTATTATTCAAACACACTTAATTGCATTCATTTCATATTTCTCATTGCTCAAGCATACTCTCTCACCCTAGAGCACCAAATATGAATAAATAATGAAACATTTGGATTTGGTACACTGAAAAGAGTAACAAATATGCATTTTAGGTCCCTTGTCTACTATCTTTGATCTTTGTACACTTATAGGGGTTTGATCTATGGAAACTTGTCTCCTTGTGATGCAATGACACCCTTAACAATATATTTTTAGTTGGAGCTAGTTTCCAGATTCCCAAGAAGAGTAGGTAGGTTGAGTTTCACTAGGCAAGTGAAAATGTAGAACAAAAAGCTAATAGGTTCAAGTTTGCAAGTATAAGATGAGTTTGTGATCATGACTTTAGCTCAAAGTTCCAAAATTGACCACTAAAAACCAAAAGAATAGTAGAAAAATTAAGATATTCTTACAACAAAGATATGTCATTTCTAATATAAGAAGGAAAAATAATCTAAAATCTTCATCAAGAATGCACATTGTACAATCAATAAACTAAATATCCCTATCTACCACATTTATTTTCAATTTTAATAAATACAATTATCTAAATTTCTATTATCCACCTATCATTAATTAATTTAAATTAATTTCTATTTTTAATATTTATTTAATTAAATTAATCGAAATTAACCTTTTAAAGTACTTTTCTCACATATAAAACCATTTAAAATCCAACATAAATAATTTACAAAATATTATTGATAATATGTTGATGTTCAACTCGAAAGGTACAAATATCACATCAACTCGATTTATATATAATTTGTACATAATTTGTACACTCTTAGTAATAGAATATTTGGAAACTAATATGAACTCATTCATCTTGTAAGACTCACTTCAATACAACCAAAGTCATGTAGAACCTTTTCATAGACTTGTAAAAGCAACTTTTTCAGACCTTATAAACCTCTACCGAGTGCGCTTTATCCTCTTTCCTGAAAGACTTCTCCAAATCTTTCTTAAGGAAATTGCAGTAAAAGATGGCAAGCCACTTGGTTTTGCGCCAGCGCACCAAGTCCAAATACCCCATTATTCTAGTTGTATCCACATGTACTCTCCCACACGATCAGGAAGAAAAGGGAGTAGACCATTCAGGTGGTTAATCTGGCCGTCTTCAAGTAATATCTTTTAACCACGCTGAAAAAGGTGTAATTACCACAGCAGCAGATGATCATGCACGCCCCAAGAATGAACCAACCCAGCTTGGGAGCCTTTTGGCAGAGCATGGCATTCACCGCGGCCATGAAACCATAAGCTGTAAAGGCAAAGCTAGCGCAAACCAATAGGTTGGTGACAAAGAGGAATGATAACTTATCTTTCGTGGTAAAAGGTATACTCATCTGCCACATAAGCACCATGAAGAGCGACAAAAAGAATGCCACACAATCAAAGAAAATAAAAATCTTAAAGGAGTCTAATCCAAGCAGAAGCGGTGAGCCTTCTGTCGTCGATTCTCCTTCCTGCACGAAGCCGTCGGGAATAGTGAAAGCCGCCGTAAATGTCATTGTCGCTAATAGTACTGCCACCACTAATTCTGTGTTGCGCCTGTCCTCAAATGTTTTGTCCACCGTCTTTATAGCAACCTCGTGTTTCTCTGCGGTCACCTTCGGAGCGCTGTACAAGAAAGGCTTATGCTTGGAAGGATAGATAGCCAGCACTGCAATTATCTTGTCAGATTCATGATACTCTGTGTTTTCTCTCACAATGTTGAGGGTCGTTAAGCCTTCATTGTTAACACTGTTGAGAGCTCCTTGAAGTTGGGAATTCCTAGTTTTTGTTTCAGGACGTAGTACAGAATTGTACACGAATTGATCGATCCCTTTGCTGGCATGTTCACACTCACTTGCCATGGAAAATTTCTGTGTTGTTTCCTTCAACGATATCCAATACACTACATTACAATGTCATTTATGGAATTTGACCCACAGTATTATGTGGTGTGTACAGAAGGAATACGTAGCCTAGGCTCAAAGACATGGGGAAATTGAACGCACCAGTTAAAAAGACATGTTAAAAAAAAACTCTGAGGAGATTCCATCGACAAGATGTATCGGCACGGCTGCAACACTCCAACTACGACACTGCCAAAAGATTGGTAACGTGAGCCTCATCGCCTCAGTAGAATGCTTTTATTTCGTAAAGGGACACTTGAAGTGACCTTTCACATACGACGACAAGACTTTTGTTTAGCTGGAATCACAATTTTTCTTTAGGTGAATCAAATATAAGAATTGACGTGGATTCGGTATAGATGAGGCCTCAAATTTACAACTTTAAATTTCTTTAGACATGTGACTAGTAATATGACTTGTTTCATTCTTAGAGATTCATATTGGTGCCATCGTAATAAATATATAAGTTTGCTTAGAGCTGCTTTTTTTTTTTTAAATATATATATATTTTTTAGTATTTTATTTTATTTTTGTTCTTATTGTATTTATTTATGATTTTGAAATTAATATTTCTATGTCTTAAGTTAATCTTTCTTTAGGAGTAATTGTGTGTTGTGGAATTGGTTTTTAAAAGTTTATTTATTTATTTTCTTCTATTTTCGTTTAATTTAATGCATTTGTTTATCATCAAAGCTTGCGTCTCTCCGATAGTCTTATGAGAAATTCAATGAGTTGGGGGAACAATATGCATCTCACTGAATACCTCCAGAATTTTTATAGAAAGTCGGCTTTTCTTTGAGTTTGGGAAAAAGGTAGAAAGAAATGTAAACAGAAAAACATGAAAGTGGCGATACGCCAATGCTTTTACAACATTTCAACACCTCAAGTTATTTTCTATGAATGATATGATAGACACAGAATGCCACATCCCTTTATTGTTGGGAAGAAAACAAGTAGTAGAGGCTAAATAAAAGCACAATGTAGTCATTCAATCCACCTGTAGGAAGTGATCGTTAAGATCCAACCAAACATATAAATTTCAAGAGTCAATAGAAAAACATTCAAAAGCCACATAAACTTTTCCCCTTAATATAGCATAACATGAAGAAATAATAACCTTTAAAGAAAATAGAGAAGTCTAATGACATAATCTAGCTTTTACAGATTATAACTTTACCATGCACGCATACAACATGAAAATTGAATAATCAAACTATTTAGATTAAGTTAAACACAATGTTCTATTCTGGACAAAGACATAAAGAAGGAAACATTGACAAAGGCCATATCATGCACATTTTCAAGTATTTCTCTCAAATAACTCGTACTTCAAATATCAAATAAACTTTAAAACAGAGGTCGGTTTCCAATCTAATAATAAATTTTGAGTGAAAAAAGATATAACATGTTAGAGTGAAGCAATGTTCTGTAAACTTTAATGAAAATACTTCTATAACTATGAAAACGAATGAAACCTTTTCTAAAAAGGAAAACTTCAACAACCATTTCTACTTATTGTCGCTTTCAATTTATAGCCGTCAAGGAGAGAGAAACGTCAACTTTATTCAGAAGTAATGATTGTCAGATGTCTACACCTAATAGCTCATAATCTGATGCCAGATATTTAATTAGGTCGCGACAATCTTGCTCATCAACTTTTAACTGCCACATTAATAATCCTTTAGATATTTTAACAAGAATACCCTCCATAAACGCTCAGATCCTAGAAAACAACCTAGCAAAATTCTTGTCGACCAATCAAGTGGCTTTGGCGCCACTGACTCACATATTTTCCTTGAAAAATAAAGCAAGGGATGCTTTGAAAAACTCTGAAGGAAAACTCTCCAAAGTATAGATTCTCTGTGGTGAAGAGATGATGTGTCGAGTGGGCGGATAGTCTCAGATTAGTGAAAAGCACTTTTGAGAAATCTTCCACCAAACCAACACATGGTCCAGCTTCCTTTCTAAAGGAAAGCGATTAAAAAAACATGCGCAACCACCACATGGTGCATTGTACGCCTTTCGGAAACTAACTCCTTTTTGTGCGCGCATTTTCTCGAAGCCAAAAGTAAAAGCCGAAAATAAAAAAGACTAAGGAACAATTTTACTTCACATTTTTGGTGACTCATTGGGGGACTTCACTTGCGGAGGCACGAAAGTGGAATGCAACATTTCCCAATCTGCATCAATCGGTCGGGCAAGATTACAAAAGGCCTTATACACCTGATCCAACTCAAAGACTTCTTTAAAGGAAACAAATCTCCATTTTGCCGAAACAGCTCCCAGGTGATAATAGAGATGAGAAAGTGGAAGAATCTCATGCTCAACAACTTCAATAGAGTATGTGCAGGATCATCATGGAAAAAACAGGCCCTTAAGTGGCGATAAAAATTCAAAAAATCAGAGTTAGGCAACTTGACGCAAAAATTTGAATAAGTTATCTCTATTATTTAAATAATATGTAAGTATAGAATTTGTAGAAAATTGAATGTAGTTTCTAAACTACTAGGTTTATTCAAAAAAAAAATCTATTTGGTGAAAATTTGAAATTTCAATGCAGTAGTACTTCAATTTCAGGGAAAAAATAAGTAGGTGTTTGTCTGACCACCCTAACCACAATAAAATGATAATATTTTTTTATAAAATTTTAGATATAAGTAGAAGACTCATGTCCCAATGTGATGTATATTTTTTTGTAATTTTTTTCTAAGTAAATAATTAATTATGAATTTTTTATTACAAATTTTAAAAAATATAAAAACTTGTATGTCTAACCACCTTAACTTGCTCAAAACTTCATGAAATTCATTTTTTTTTTTTAATCCTATAGTATGTGAAGCATAGAATGTGATGCATGTTCCGGATTCAAAAAATGTGATACCGTTTGAAAACTATAGATTTTTTTTAATCAACTTATCAATCAAGACTTTAGTCGTAATTCAAATAGAAAATGAATAATAATTATTTATTAAATTCAAAGTAAAGCATAATTTATATTGCTGAAAGTTGAGAATCTCCTTTAAAAACCTTTTTTGTTTCATCAATTTTGGGTAAAAAAAAGTCGTCAGCCACATGGGCATCATATCACTTACATATCGCCACTTTTTGGCCCATCATGATCATGCACATACCCAACAATGGGTGTTGTGCTTAATTTTGGGAGTTCTGGAGAAGTCCAAACCTTGACTTCATCTGCAATCTGCTCAACTAATAACACATGATCTCCATTTTTTGAAAGGAAGGGAGGTAATCTGAAGCTATACAAGACACCAAAATCCTTCTTGATTTCATCAACCCTTTTGTTTAGCACTGCCTGGCATTCCTTGCTCTTTGCTGCTACCTTATGAGAGTGGGTGAATTCGCTTGTTTTTCTAGAGGTAGCCCTTTGATTTGGAATTCCTGCATTTCTTAGAGCCTCATTTGTTGCCATACATAACTTGGATATTAGACTTTGAGACTTGGCTACTCGGGGGGTATATTCCTTGAGAATTTGGTTGGCCAACGGGCCAGCCCTTAAATCATTTATCTCTCGAGCATCTTTTAGAAACTATAGGGCTAGCTTTAGAATGATGAGCGCAATAATGATTCACTCCCAATAGGCGGATACCAACCTTCTTTTTCACAGGAAGGATCATAGATCTTTGTGAAATTGTTAGCTCTTCATGTAGCTGAGCCTCTTTTGCCTTCGTGCTTTCCTCCATTTGATTCCTCTCCTTGAGAGCATTCTCCAGTTCAAAACCTAATTTTTTGATCTCCTGGTCACGAGCGTGCAAAGCAGACTTGACTTCTTGCTTGTCATTTCTTCGCTTTTTTGCTTCCATTTGGGCTTTTTGCAAATTGTCAGAGGCCTAGGATCTGACACCATCCAACTCTCTCTTTATTCTTTCCTAAACACGTTAGTTCTCTGCATTTGATTAGTGCTGAACTACGAGTTCACCCTTTAATCTATCGATCTCGACAGGCAGTTGAATTCGCTCATCCTGAGTCCCTGCAAGAGATCTTGTTGCTTTCTTTGGTTGGTCTTGTATATGCATTATGTGGGTCATTTCAGCAATTTGAGCCCTGATTTTTTACTATAGCCGATTCACTATTTCCTTTACATTTGCTAGCTCAACCTCGTGCTTCCTTAATTTCTAATCTAGCCCCTCATAATCTGTATACACTACCTTCTGAGTGGTTTTGGCTAGACCCAACTTGTTGGACAAGAGAATTTCATTCAAATCTAGACCCATAGCCTTGATGTCATAATCCTCCATTTGCATTTGTCCTTTGAGTTGGGATATGAGCGGCTTCATGGTAGTGATCCACAATGAATTTTGGTCTTCATTAAAATAGGTTTGAATCTTCTTAGCGGTTGGTAGCTCAACATTTTTCATATTCATTTTCTGCTTCTTGGTTTATCGAGCCCACTTAGTCACGTTAAAATGTTCTTGAACAGTTTGTTGGGTATGAATGCTCTATGTTGTAAGAGAAGCACCAGGGGGCAGACTGAAATAGGTGATAGAAGGGGACACTTCGGATGTATGAGCATGTGGGGAGGTGAATGGGAGAGTAAAAATGGAAAATGGTGGGATGCCAAATTGAGATTGGGCACCAGAAGGACTAGTTGGGGTAAAAAGAGAAGCAGATGGAATATACAGTTTTTGTTTGAATGCGGATGAACCTAGGGTAATGAGAAACATTAATGGTTTGGCTTTCTCAATAGGGGCCTTGGATAGGGCGATTAAAGAGTCAATAGCGGCTGAAGCAGATACTGCTTGCTCAGTATGCAGGGGCACATCACATGGTGTGTTGAAAATGGTAAGGGGTTCATTCATAACCAAAAGTTCATGGTCTATGGGTGGAGCATTCCCTTCAATGGATGGAGGAAAAGGATTAACCAGAGATGTAGAAGTAGGAAGAAGAGGGGGTGTGAGACTTACCTGGACCGTGACCATTCGAACGTTCTGCAAAGTGGACTTCGCTTCTTCTTCATGCTCGATTGCTACATTAGGTATGTCTAGGTCTTGGACTCGCCTTTTCTTTGTTCGACCCGAATTGCCACATCCCGATCCTTTAGCAGATGATCCTGTTGAAGCTTGGCCCTCTTTTTCTACAACTGATTCTCTTGGGGACTGTCAGGTTCTCTTTCTCTTACTTCAAACATTGGTGGAGGATGCAGCTTGTGAGTCCTTTTTCTTAGAGCTTCTCCCTCTGTCGGACTCCTGTGGTCAGGAAGTACAACATGGAAGTCATTCCTCTGTTATCTTATGGCTGGACTCTGGGTTGTTGCTGTCGAAATTGACCTCTTGGTCATAAATATCTAAGTCGAACTATTCATCGTATGGGAGAAACTCTTTGTTTGACTTATGTAGTCATACCATCTCTTTTCGGAACCTCCAGAAATCCATATTCTTCCTTTTCGACCACCCATGCCGCTTCATTTGATTGTTGAGGGGTTTATTTATCGAAAGGTCCCCCTGATACTTTTCCTGCAGTGTATAGAAACTCAGCCACCTTGGCCTTTTGGTTGGTATGAGGGCTAGGTTGATGTATAATTCTATCTTTTCTTGAGTATCACCTTACTATTTGCAATACAAAAGGGAAGTGTATATAACTTTGTCTTGTTCCTTCCTCTACTATAGGCGTTATTGGCAAAAGTTTCTTGACGGCATGCCTCCAACGCGAAAACCCTATTTGTCACAAATCTGGGGAGTCGGAAAGGCTCCCTGACGAAACCATGAAATCTGATAAATGTGAAATCTTCCCTAAAGAAATAATCCACCATAGTTGATGTAGTTTTGATCCATTTTTCAACCTCTGGGGAAAAGTGACCTATTGGATGTGACAATAGCTCTTGTAGTACCGGTCTCAGAAAGTGGTTCAAAAATAAGTAATAATTACATGTTTTTGACAACATGTAGGTCGATACAAAAACTGGCTGACATAAACCATTTTCATTGATCTTGGAAACCCGCAAATGTCTCTCTAGAAACCCAAAATTTTGATGCAAAATTAAGTGAGCCAAGAAAGAAGAATAATTGAATTTGTACTCATTTTGGTAATTCTTCAATTCTTCCAACGTATTCGTGGCTACTACACCAAAAAAGTTAAAGTATCTTTGCCCCCTCTCTCATTTGAGTATCAGAGCAAGGGCCATCTGGAAAGCATGGACCTCCTCATCGTTATCTAGGCCAAAAAGCCAAGCCAACATCGAGAAAAGATCTTGTGTGTTGCTTTTGAACTTTCTAAGTACCATAGGAAAAGTAAACCAACCTCTCGACAACCTTTCTTTTGTCTCATCTTGATAGAAATTTTCTCTTAAATGTTTGATTATTCCCAGTAACTCTCCATATCTTCTTCACTGAATGGCTCAACACCCTAGTTGGGAAGGATACACAACATATCCCGTATAGCTGTAGTAGAAATCATGACCTTGATCTTGTTGCATGCAATGGCTCCAATTTCTTTGTTGAGCCTTTTGGCACATGCATCTATTAGCTCTAGGCATGGGTGTATGACATGCAACATAAACTATGGCAAACCACATTTCCAGAGTCGAGAGAAAAAACCCTCAGATACAACATATTCTTTCATTCTTTGAAATGCTCCCTCCATAAGACCCTTAGGGTTTATTGCCAATTTTGGATCAAAAACATTGTCAGCAACATCTCACACCACCTCTCTAGGAACACCTCTATCTACTAGCACCTTTCTATAAAACTCGAATGGTCAATCCTTAGGTACTGGAGCGTTGGCAAGTGAGTTTCACCCAATGATATTGATGAAACTAGGCTTTTTTAATGAAGACTCAGCTCTTCTACCAGTCATCGATGGCTCTGCCATGGTTGCTTCAAAAGTTGGAGAGAGTTTTTTCACTAAAATGGTTGTTTGTCTTTTGCTACCTCAGAAAAATTTAATTTTTGGTATAGTTAATTCCTTTAGCAAGTACATGCAGTTAAGACTATGTCAATATCGTTGTTCTATTAAATGTTGCCAACGAGGTGATACATGTGGGTTGGAGATTCGTATCCCTCGAGAATACCAAAAACTTTGGAAGAATGGAATTAGTGCATTCCCTTCGCCACATTTCTTTACAAATAAGATCGTTGTCTTGGGGAGAGTACCTTTAGTTATGCCAATCGTGCTTAGGTGATACAAAGTACCCTTGAAAATGTGTGCATTAATTTATCAGATATTAGCACGTTAATCCATGTCTCTTCACATATGCAAACTACCTGATACTGATGATGGAAAAGGACACACGTTGACGATCGACTTATGTGAGAATTTACTCCCAATGCCCAAAATTAATTTTTAGACCTTATGTCAGATTCTTTGTATTATTTATTCTTCATTCCCTGGTTGTTTTGATATTTTCAGGCTGTTGTCGTCTGGTAAAAAATAGACCTTCCACTATGTAGGTTTGTCGACACCTTTTTTCTATAAATAGCTATGCCACCTTAAGGCAATATTCATTCAAAAAATAAGCCTTTTGAGTTTAGCTATCCTTTTGTCCATTTCCATATCATCTTTCACTCTGCTACTTTAGCCATGTTTTTCGTCCTAGGCACTCCTATTCATCTACTTCCATGAAGGCCATAATATGCTTTCACTAGGGAGATCACTGTTGATAGAATGAAGCACCTAATGAAGAGGTGTGATTGGCTTGGGGTAATTGCTTTCCATTGGGTCATCGGCATGGACTTTATCAAGGATGAGAACCAAATGAGGAACAATTGCAATGTCTTGTCTCGTTTCATGGCATCCCTCCTGGACCTGAATATCGCCAAACCCTAGATAGTGGAGTTGTGTTGTTGAATGTTTGACGCCTCTCTACTGGAAGGCCTCACTGAAATTGTGCATTTTTTCATCCCAAGTGTCGACATTCCAAGTGTGATGGACCTTTATAGGTACGTTGATCGTGGGGTTAACATGCCTTGGCTACCCTTTTCTGAGTGACTTATGTACCATGGACCTCAAAAGTCACCGTGCTCTACCTCTGCCTGCGAGCAACTACTTCCTACAAGAGTAAGGCGTGGAAGTCATTCTTGGTTTGGACTCCAGGAAGCATTTCGAGCTTCTAGCTTACAATCGTAGAGATTAGAGCCAAGGTCTTTGTGTCGTGTGTTGTTATGTCCCTCATTTTCCTTGTCAATGAAGAAGAAGAAGAAGAAAATAACGACTATGGGCAACACACTCTCGTAACTATGGCTGGAGGCCTAACCTTTCTAGTATTTTTTGTAAAATGCCTCCATTTTGCTCCTTTTGCACTTTTTGCTCAAAGATCCTTTCTAGGTTTTGCTCGAGAGAGCTCTCAGTTAAAATTTGAGCCTCGAGCTGTATTACAATTGTAAATTTCGATGAATATAATATAATACAATATTTTATTACTTCTTCTGTGTTGCTCGTTTTCCCTTATGGCTTATTCTTAAAACTAAAATATATTTACAAAATTTTACATATGGTACATAACTGTAATTTTTTTAAAGAATAACGTACTTTAATAAAACAATTTTAGATAAATACTATCACCGGTATCTTTAAAGCATTTCCTTCCATGTCTTCTAGCTCATACACTTTCTTTTCCTTGCACACTCTAATTTGGAAGGGTCCCTTCCATAATGCTTCAAATTTAGTGTGATGTCCCGATTTTGCAATACGCTCATCATATGTTAGCACTAGGCTTCCTTCCTGAAAATCTGGGTTAGAAGTCTTTTTGTCGAACCATCATTTGACTGTCTATTTGTGACCAATCATGGCTCCAAAGGTCTTCTCTCTATCTTCCTCAAGCTTGAGGAGTTCCACTATTTGTACCTCCATTCCGTCGCTTTCCTCTATTTCTAAGACTTTCAGTAATTATAAAGCGGGGAGTTCCATGGAAATAAGTAAAACTAACTCTTTCCCATACACTAATTCATAGGGAGATGTCTTTAGGATCTACTTCGGTGTGATCTGATCTACCCACAGAGTAGCCCATAGATATCACTAGTAGAATTTTGCAAATAAATGACTATGTGACTAAAACTTTTAGTCACATGACTAAAACTAGTAGAATTTGAAAAATAAATGACTAATTTAATCATCATAACTGACTAATTTGGTCATCGGATAAAATCACAACTAAATGACCAAATAAATGACTAAATAAATGACTAACTAAATGACTAATATCAGACAAAAAAAATGACTAGTACTCCTCTATTATTTTTTCTTTCGAATTTGATCATAATCCATAAAGCTTAAGTCCCCCTCATGGGACCCCTACCTAAGCGGGCCATTTGGCCACCTAGGTTGCTTGGTGCACCAAAACTACCTATTGCGTGGAAGGCATTGCCTCTTAGTACAGTCTTAAGGCCTTCACATATTTTATAAAAAAATTAACATTTACATTCTTTAACTTTTATTACTCATTATGTTAATGAATCATTAATGTTTTTAACTATGATTTGAAGCCAGTTTGATTTTCCTATTGTGTTAGCATTTCAAATGTATCAAAGAGCGATAGTGGTCAATTTTACTAATAACATATGATTTAAACAATTCAATTGCATTTTGAGGGCTATCTTGCAGACACTTTCATTTCAAAATGTCAAGTAGTTATTTCTAGAAGCAATTAGATTCAATTTACATGGATTGTAGAAATGTAATGTCTGTAAAAGTAACTATTTCTAGAAGCAATTAGATTCAATTTACATGGATTGTAGAAACGTAATGGTCGAGTCTACTAAAAACAAAGATTTTTCCCTTAAAAAAGGAACTTTTTCCCTAAAAATGAAGATTGATTCACTTCTATCTTCGTTTGCTGATATACTCGACCATCTTAATAATGAAAAATAGAAATAGCAATGATCGCTTTTGGTATGTGAAAATTTTCTCTTTCAAGTTTTATATTGTTAATTATTTTTTAAAAATAGAATTATTTTATAATCTATGAAATCAATTGTGTGTTGATAATTTTTATAGATGTTATCTTTGTATACAAGTTTGAACTCTAGTAATTTTAGGAGCACATCATGCTTATCTTAATTTTCACAACTTATATTAAAATGACAATGTAGATAGATGCATTTTTTTCCCCTAAAAAATGAAGATTAATTTTTGCATGCCTTCCACACAATAGTTTTTTTTGGTGCATTTTAGAAATAGGTATTTTTGGTCCTTAGTCGGGTTATGTATGCATTTGGAGGGAATTTTAGGAGTTATTTTTGACGTAAAACATTGTGATTGCACGTTGGAGGGAAGTTTGGAAGTTTAATCAATAATTTGGTGTTTCAGCTCCCACGTTTTAAAGTTTTCCCTTGGTTTGTAAAACAAAAAATCGACTTAAGAAAGACTCCATCAATATTAAAGGATCATTGGAATTGATGCAATGATAGAGACATCACTATTAAAGGATCATAGAGTGGTTTCTTAGTCATGAAGAATAACAAAGGTATCCATCCACCAAGGCACTGCCATGAGGGCATGATGCATAGCAGCCAAGAGAGTTTTGTAGTTGGGGTTTTAGAAATATAAACTTCGCACTTTCAAGGGGAAAAAATCCCATAATAGCAAATATCAAGCAAAAGCTTCGGACTTAGAGTACATTACAAGTCTGACAAAGAAACACTAATACATAAAGCACCGATTTAAAACATTAATTTAAATAAAACAAAATATTACTTTTGTCTTAAATATATTTTAAATTTTTTAATTATTTTAAATTAAGACAATAAAAAAAATCCTTTTTCCTAAAATAAATTTTTTTATTTCCCTTTTTTTTTTCCCATTTTCCCCCTCTCAATATTCCGCATGCATTTTCTTTTTTTATGAAGCTTCTTCCTTTGAATAACTTGCATAGTATCCGCACAGAACACATGAGAAGAATAAAAAACAGGAACAAAAGAAGAGAGGCACGAGGAACAGAAGCAGGGCACAAAGAACAGTGAACAACACATGTGGCACAAAAAATAGGGGTTTTCCAATAGCGACAAGGGCTTTTTCATCAAAAACGACAAGGGGTGTGCGAAGCTTTGAGAAAATCGAGGGCATCATTTATATTCATAGCCATTTGACAACATCGCCCTGGTAAGTATCCATACTCTGTAAATAGTTTTCTACTTCTTGATTATCCGACTGTCTGTACGATTTCTCAAATTTTAATCATTTCATTTGTTTTTCCTGTTGAAATTCTAGGTTTTGAAACCCTTCTACAATGCTCCCCAATGGAATCATGCTGGAATGATTGCCTTTAAATATTTATTAAATCTTTTTATTTTGACACGAATGCTTTCACAGTTTAATATATTTAGGGCCACGAATTGTCTAGAATAGTTAATTGAAGTGTATTGTCTTCGCACTGTTAATGTTAAAAAAAATTAACTAAAGGAGGTCCTTATAGTTACATTTTTTATCTTTAGATTTAACAATCTCTAAACATGGAGGGAACGAGGTTGTAAAATCTTTAAACTACTTTTATTCATTTACATCCATATACACAGTGGTTGTTCGTTGCGTTGGGTTATACTCCAAATACTATGCTCTTCCTAGTACATACTCCAAATACTATACTCTTCCTAGGTTTACAACAGAAGATCACAATTGTGGCCCCTGCTACACAGTCATCAAACTCTCTACAACTCAAGCAATCTCTATGAAGCATACAAACCAAAAAAGGAGCAGAAGCCCAAGCAGATCAAGGCAATGGGGAAACAAGACAAATACAAGGAACGTGAAGCTCACTGCATTGCTTCTTTGCCAATCCAAACAAAGGCAGACAAGATTGGCTTCATTCCACAACAATTTCCTATCTAAATTTCCATGCCACATGAGAATAATAGTGACATGGCAGTGACTACAATTAGCTTTGAATGATTCTTCGAGATTTTTTGAGGCACTCAAAGCTAATGATACTTGCCACCATATCACACCTGGACAAAAAATTCTCAAATAAAACTGAACACAAATTCTTGCATAAAACTCAGCTCTAACTATAATAGTACAAGATAGATGGTGATTGCTATGTCAAGTGCAATGCAATAACAACATAAAAGAAACTATCTGGTCAATAAGATGAGGGCATACATTTCAAACATGGTGAAAGAAGTTGTGTTGGAAACACTAAGGTATCTTCTCCTTTCGCCCCTAATTGTGAGGACAGGATAATTCAGACAAATCCTCAACTTTTATTGGTTTAGACGCAGTAGTTACATGCCATCCAAATATACAATCAAGTGATGCATGCATTTGGAGATATCAATCACGTTGGTACCTTATCACAATATTCATCTTTTTGGTTTAATGTCATAACAAGAAGATAAATATCCAAGAAACATCCCTAATAAAGTTAGTAGTGCAATTTCCAAAAAGGCTGCTAATTCACACGTTTCATGTACTCAGTGATTATTTTAAATTTTCTAATTAGGAGACTAGACACTGTCAGGTTCTTATTAATCAGACAGGCAGGAAACAAAGAGGGGCAATTTTGTTTTATAGCTGACACAGAAAAGATAAGGAGAGCCAGAAAACATCTACTCTTCTTATAACATAAGTTGTGCTGGTAATATGTGAGAGCTAGATTATATATGGATTCGACAAAATAATATTGCAATGACATCATTGCCCTTTTAATAAACACTAATGTGACACTAGAAGAACGGAAATGCAAGGCAGTTCCAGGCATATTAGAGTCACAATAACACCTACGTTAGCATCAAACTTCTAAAATGAATTGCCAATGAGATTCTTTATATCATATACCATTCAAGGCAAATATTTACCAAACCAATAGGGTACTAATATTTTAAAACTAAAACCAATTCCACAAACAAAATGTTATTAACATTGACTGGTACACAGTTTAGCACAAAACAACTAAAGCCTAAAACTTTGTCATGTGCCAGACTTAAAAATTTCTGAAAGCATCATGTTTGCATCTTAAGCTAGTATATGAAATTTCTGACTATGGTATATATACATTTAAGCATATCCCATGTGAAATAGAAACACCTTTTTCTATCAGAGAAAAAAAAAATTGCAGCTGAAACTTAGGATTCAGTCAAGCTAGTCCGGAAGAACAAAATTACTAAATTTCCGATGACCCTAACTGTATTCCTTTGTGTGAAATTAATCATCAACATATGGCAACCACTTATTTCCTACTCAATAGTTATCCTTACCAGATATGTTTGATAATTGGCTCTGATTTCTTTGCTGTCTGGTTCTTTTGTGAGTCAAGAAAGTGTTTCCCTTACTGCAAGTATGTTTACTAAGCAACTTCTCTTTGTGTTTTTTTTATGATAAAAATAAAGTCATTTCTCATTTAAAAGGGTCTGGAAGTGTAAATTTCAATTGTTAATTCTTAAAGTCACTTTTGTGACGTTCAAGATTTTTTGAATAATCATTTGTAAGTTGTAGACTACCATCTGTGAGCAGAGCTCTTGTTAAACTGTGCAATCTAATTTCCACAGTATCCTGCTTTTGGGTTTGAAATTTTGGGGTTAAAAGTTTTTTATTTATAATTTATGTTCTTTGGGTGGTCCTTATTTTGGAAATTTTCTTTGTTGTCTGGCCTTTTTGTGAGTTGAGAAAATATTACCTTTACAATTGGGAAAGTATGTGTGTTCAACATGCTTCTCTATGTGTTTTTATGTTGCGATGAAATCATTTCTCATTTTAAAAGGGTCATGAAAGTATAAGTTTCACTTTTCAATTCTTAAAGTCACTTCTCTTGGTGTTCAAAATTTTTTAATAATAATTTGTAAGTCATAATCTACCATCTTTGGCTTTACAGACCTCATGTTAAATTGTGTAATCTTCTTTGGATGATCCTTATCTTGGAAATTATGAGTTCTTTGTTGTCTTGTTATTTTAGTGGTGATTGTGGTGCCCCTGCCAGTTGGTGGAGTCACAGCTGTTTGAGAAACATTGTCAAAATGTGTTTGTTGAAAAGGCTTTAAAAGCTTTTAAACAAATGCAAATCAACATCCTGCCTGCCCGCCCTGAAATTGGAGCTTTGGAATAGGGTTTGGACATCTATCAAAGCATAATTGAAAATGGATTTTTTTTCAGATGTAATAATAAGTGCGACTCTCAATCACCACAGCCTTCACAAAATACCAACACAGTGAACCTGACATAAACAAACACTACAGTTGGAAACAAACAGTATGAAGAACATACTGCTATTGACCTTTCGATAATGCAGCTTCAACCAATAAAATAGTTTCTAATTATCTTTAGATTAAGAAATGGAAATCATTTTAAAAAAATCTCCAACATAGAGTTGTGTATAATAATGCTTTTGATATATATATTTTTTTGTCCAATAACTTATCTTTTATTTGGCAATACTCTTCAGGTAGAACTTTATCTGCATGCTTTAATTTATATCAATTCTCAGTTTACAGTTATCTGTTACAAACCGCATCCTCTACATTCAAAGCATTGTTGAAGAAAGGATTGTCACTTTTTACTGTAAAATATCTGATATGAAATGCCCCATCTTGGATTTTGTGCAGTCAGTCAAAACTATCAACAGTATGGTTTTGGAGACAAGTAGGAGCAGAACTTATCCGTGTCTCCATTGAAAAAATTGCAGTGTGCAATTTTTATTTTTTTAAGTTAATGAAGTGAATTATGCTTTGCCTTTGAGCCCCTGATTCCTCTAATTGTATCCCAAAATTTATAAAATCAGAGTACCATGAACAATAAATGCACCAACGTTTGCTCAAGATATTCACTATACCTATGTACCCACAGGAGTCCGATAACTTTGCATCTTCCAGGCAAGCAACTTCATGGTTTCCAAATTAGTGATCTTTTTTTCAAATGAATCCATTTTTCTTCACCAAAAACCATTTACAGACCTCAACTGTATGCAGCCACTTTGCCCCCACAAAACCATCAATGATATGAGAGGCTACTCTACATTATGAGAGACCGCTTCAGACAATGAGGGTCTCCACTTGACAAAATATTTATCTTCTAAGTTAGCAGTGGGTTTTAGCTTCTCATCTAACTTCTCATCTAAAAGATGAAGCAACTCTTTCAAACCTATACCTGTGATAGCAGATGCTTTCACATATGAAAATCCTTTGGGTGAAAAATTAGCATTTATATTTTGAATTTTTAGTAAGAACGTTATTTGTTTCTGCAGCTCCTTCAATGCTTATGGTAGCCCCATTAGTAGATTCTTTTGCAGCATCTGTTTCATGCAATAAAAAATCTTTTCCAGAACTATTCAGAGGAATTTCATCATTGTAGGCCTCTAGCCTTTCATGATCAAGATGGTCCACAGTCAAAGTATTTTCACAACTTTTCACAATCACTCTCTAAAAGGTCCACCTTATTCTATGTTATTTTAATAAAAATAGGGGTGGTACATTTGAGAGATCATCTTCCCACAAACAAATAGAGCTAGCATCTCTACTTTTGCAGCTATTTGAAATGCTTCAATATCCTTTTAAAGCAGTTCTAGAATGTCTGGCAGGTATATATCCTTAAAGTATCAAAGTTTTTATAATTGCAAAGAATAATTCTCTCTAAAAAAAATGATTCAAGTCCTCTATATGTGAAAAATTGCATAGCTTGCCATTTGTTTGACAATGTCGATGTTATAACAGTCCTAGTATAGATGACCTGTCAATGGCGACCCAGTCAGCAAAGGGGTAGCATCTAGGGTCTGAAATGACTGATTTTACACCTACTAAATTGCATTTGCCTGATATTGTCTTAGGCCTTTTCATAAAAATCCAAATGGTTGCATACCATGAGGGGGGAGGGAGAATGGCAGTCCAAGAGATGACTGCTCTTTGAAGAATTCTGTAAAACAGTTCATGTGCTATGTCTATGCATGTTGACACCTTCCAGACCCGTCTGCCAGGAGAGGATGGAGGCACAGGTAGAGGAACCTAAACCAGCATGCCACAATTTGCGCAAAATCTGAGGTAAGTCACTTGCCATGGTTTTAGAGTATGTTTATTAAAATCAAAATTACTGCCAAGAGCCTTCTAATGCACACATTTAGGTTTTAAAATTATGGCATCCTTTACCCTTTGTAGCTGCATCGATGCTGGGAAGGGGAGTGGAATTTAGATTTACACCTGCCAAATGCATTTGGTTGAAAGCTTCTAAAGCCTTTTCAATAAATCCATTTTTGTGCATATCCTGCAGTCATTGCAACTCCTGCAACCACATTGCTTTGAGCTGAACTGTCAAATAGTTAGAATCACCATTATTCTCCTCAAAAACAATGCGTTGTCCATGTCTTTAAATGAGGGAAAACAGTCCACGTGCTTGGCTATGCTTTCACAGATTTGCAATTGCTTGGAAGCCTCTAAGCCTTTTCAATCATTCCATTTGGAGCATATCATGCAACTATTTTATTTCACTGTTCACTTTCCCTGTCTATGCTTCCACATTTTCATGATAGTTGTAACTAAAACATAGGACAAAAATTCCCATTGTTATGCTTGATGGGAGCCCTTCATTATTACTAGATGTTTGATACAGTGCACATTATTATAGTACAAGCCTTCTTTTCAGATTGTTTCATTTAGCATCACCATACTCTCCTCAAGAAGTGACGTTCCTGATGGTCCATTTTATGAGGCCACATTATAGCTGAAAGGTAGTTAATTTATTAGCAAATTAATGGCAAGTTAAAAGCCATGACTGGGCTGCAAGTAATGTTTCATATAAACTTTGGAATAGTTCAATTAATAACCTTTAAAAAAAAAAATTGCATATAACTAGCATCTTGTGCATGTTTAATATGAGTCTTACGTGCCATTGAATAATCAGATTTAATAGCAAATAAAGGTGGAAGTAAACAGCCACAAAGGGGCATATAAAATTGAAATTATAAAGTCAATAAAATGCTTTCTAAAACAGCATTTAATTGTGGCAAGAAAAGCATGATTTGAGGCTCTAAAAGAAGCATTAGTTTTCTATTCATAGCATGTGACAATTGACTTCATAAACCCATTCAAGAACAGCAAATAAAAGGAAGGATTAGTTTAATTAAGTAAATTAGTTTATCATTTTGTTAGAGCTGATTACTCTCTTGTTTATTTGTAAAATCTTTATGTGATTGGTTATTTAGGGGGGATGTTATTATAATTACTTATGAATTAATGTGCAAATAGCCAGATTAAGTAAATTAATTTGATGTTAGGAATGGGAGAATTAGGAAAATATTATCTTAATTGGGTAGTAATGTTGAGTGATGTTATCTAGTTAAGATATATTTATTTAAGATTCAAGATTCGTAAAATGGTATATATATATATATATATATATATATATATATATATATATATATATATATCTGTAGTGTCATATGATAATCTGATTTAATGCCAATATTTTATAATTGACTCTCAACCCCTATAATGGCCTTAAGTATTATTTAAAAGGCATTTGATTTTATGAAGATAAATGTATTAGATAGGCGTGTATAAATATATAAATAGGTATGCAAAGAAATGCTTAATTCATTCAAGTGAAAGGAAATGTTTACAAACAAATTCTCAATTATAAGATAGGTTTATACAAATGTATATAGTTATTAAATATCACACTGTAAGTTGAGAATAGATATTGAATTAAAATAATTAGAGAGGTATGAGTTTAGTTCCAATAAGGTTATATGTGTGTAAAGAGGAAAATTATTTAGTGGATATGAGATTGCAATTTTGAAAGTAAGGTGCTAAGATATTTTACTGATCAAAGATGAATTTTGATGTATTTAATAGGAATGTTGACTTAAAAATTAGAAGATTGTATTGTCAAGTAAACTAGAAATTTACTCCTTGAGATCAAACAATGGTCTCTTTGGATTTGCTTATTTGACGTAAGATTTAATTCTGTTTTGTGTTTTGCGTTTGGCATTTGTCTTTCTATCTCTCTCTCTCTCTATATATATATATGTATGTATGTATTCCATTATAAATTAAATATTGTATCATGGTGTTAAGAGAAGTATGTTGCTATATAACACATGTTTAGATCGGTGAAACTTGGTTAAATGAGTAAAGTTGGAGATCTTTTTCAATGGTGTCTTGTACTCATATTTAATACATTTTGAATTGTAATATGCATGTTTGTATATGTAATTAAATGGTGTTGGTAATAAGATATGTTATATAAATGATTACATGTATTTGTATTAGCTATTAAGGGTATTGTCTTTATAGAGGTATCTTTTATTTGTTTCGATTGTTTATTTTCTAGTTTTTAGATCAAGTAGGAATGGATTACATGTTTTACTACTATTATTATTTTGTTATTAGTAAGTTAATCATGTATGTTTACATGAGGAAAAGTTTTAAAATACATTAAGGCATTAATTAATGAGATAGTTTTAATTTGATAGTTTAAAGTAAAAGTATAATAATGCCTAGGTGAATTCTATTGATTTTCTAGATAAGGGAATTGAGAAATGATATGAGGAAATATTGAATTAGTTATATTTACTAGTTGAAGATTTGATATACAGGGGAATTTTACTATCTTTTGTTGTAATGGACTCCTTGATCATAATGTAATGTTTGAATTTGTAAGTTTGTTGGGTAGTTAGTCGTTGGGTATCATGTAAGGAGAATATTGAGGTTTCCCTTAGATGCCCTATTGGCTGAATTTATTGTTGGTATTTGTAGTTGATTACAATAGCCTTGAGTGAATTTGAGGATCTCGTTATGATATTGCCTCCTTTACTCTACACTTGCCGTTTTGAGATTATGGATGTTATATAGCTATTTTGTGGTCCATGATGTGTGTCTTCCTTTTGTGATAATTCTGATTGAGGAGATTTTATGCATTGACCTTCTTGTAGTCATATTTTGAGATGGTTGGGGACTCGAAATGTTGAATTACCTTTAGTGGGAATTTGTGGATTTTTCGGCATTTTAGGCTTCCAGAGACAATGGAGAAATTTGAATTATATTGAATTTTTCCATGGTTGGACCTTTGTGATTCATTGATTTTATTTCTAATTTTTGAGTTCTTGTGGGTGTTACCTTGTACCATGGTGTTGACTTTGATGTGGCTTTGAGCGAGATGGTTCATGCCTCGCACGTGCATTCGTTTTGTGGCTTTTATGTTTGGTACACCCCTTGTTGTGAGTCTTGTTTCATAACTATTGGGGAGGGTGGCTCTTTATGGGGACCGACACACAAAAGGGAAGTCAGGATAACCCATGAAAGAGTTGGTTAAACAAGTGAAAACCTAATAAAATAAACTAGTGGGTTTGGGTAGTAACATATTAATTAATATAGTAAGATACCTCGTCCACGCCGTTAGTGCTTTCGTAGACTAAGGGTGGGTTGAGAAGGCCATGGTTGGCAAGATCGCTACTTCGTCCTCATGAGAGGCTAGTGGTTTTGCACTTGTCACCCTCTAGGGCCGACGCCTAATGAGAGGTCGTCAGGGTAACCATAGATGGGGGTCGGCGCCTATTGTGAGGCAGTCAGGATAACCCATGATATGACAGTACGATGACACTCTCCCATAGTATTCTTTGTTTTCCTTCGTTTCCCTTTGGAAGTAGTCACCTTGTAAGTGGTCGTTGAGATTGTTGTTTGTTATGTTTTGGTTAACCTTGTGGTTTGGTCTTGTGATCATTTTGCTTGTTTGTCTTGGTCGTGGGTCCTTTCTTGTCATCTCCTAGCACGAGGGGTGGACCTTCAGGTCCACACGGTCGGGTGGAACGTGCTATGCACCCCATTGGGTCCCTAGTCGAGGATCGAGATATGCAGATTGTGCAACTTGCAGCGACTCCAAAATTGTACCTAAGTCAGAGCCAATCATGTCACTTTGCATTCACCTTTTCAGTTGTATTATTCTATCTTATATTCATTCCAGTTGTAATACTCTGTCATTTATGTATCATTCCCATTCATGTTGGGAAGTACTACAACACCATTGTAATAATTGTAAATATGTAAACTCTTGTAATAAATGTGATGTATATATGTTCTTGGTATTATCATGTGTTCTCATATGGATGTCTTTCATTTATGTAAGTAATTGGTTTATGTTAGATGCATTTGCAAGTAATGCATTCATGTTTACCCCAAATGACGTAGTTAGATGATGTTCATGTATGGTTTCATTACTAGTGTTGTGTGTTAACTTGCAATTGTATGTTCACATTCATCTTATGTAATGTTCTTTCAAAAAAAAATTGTGCGGTGTTTGTTGCCCTTTTGGGGTTAACACAACGGGGCATTACATTATACCTACCAATTGCGTTTATTTGAAATTTTTGAAATCCTTTTCAACAAACATTATTTTAAAAAACCTGCAATCATTTCATTCCATGAGATGACATCTCTTTGAGGCATTTTGTCAAACAGTTCACGTGCCTTGCTTGTGCTTCCACATTTTGCATGCATATTTACTAGAGCATTTCCAACCATAATATCTGACAAAAATCCACCTTTTGTTATGCTTTGATGGATGTACATACCCTGTCCAAAGCTCCCATTTTATTATAGGAAGGGAGGATGCTAGCAAAGGTTGTGGAATCTGGCTTTACACTTGCTGATTGCATTTGCTTGAACGTTTCTAAAGCCTTTTCAACAAATCCATTTTGTGCATATCCTGCAATATTGCAATCCATAGACCACATTTATTATAGGGATACTACCGTGTATTGTCTATGCATTGATGGATATTCATATCTTGTTTCAAAACTCCCATTTTGGCATAGGCAGGGAGGATGTTAGCAAAGTTTGTGGAATTTGGCTTTACACCTGCGAATTGTATTCGCTTGAAAGCTTTTAAAGCCTTTCCACCAAATTCATTTTGTGCATATCTATTGTAGATTCCTAAAGTTTGTCATCTTAGCTTTGTTGTAAATTTGTAATCATCCCATTTAATCACCCTACTCTCATGCTATTGACTAACTGTCATTACAATTGATCAAGTCTATCAAATAGTGCAGGTCTAAACTTGGAAGCATTCTATTATCTATGTATTTCTCTTGTAATTCATATGAGTTTCTTGTTTTATGCTAGCCATATTAAAAGGGGTACCTTTGTTATGCATATAATGTTGAAACCACACGAGAAAGTTCTAGCCAAGGCTGGTATTGTTTCACAACCAATGCCATTATTTTATTGTAATTTTGGACTTCTTTTACTTTCCTTTCACTATAGACATTTTCATTAAGTGGAGATTCTTGTCACTGTCAGTGACTTGAAAAACCTTCCATCTTCTTTTCTTGTTTCCTTTGATTCAAGGGTTGATGGGGTTTGGCTCAACCCTAGGATGTCTTGCTTTGAGATTTATTAGATACCAATGCTAGAAAACTATTACTTTGGTTTTTTTTGTTTTCGTGCAATTTCAAGCTCTAATACTTTTGCCTTTTGTCTCTTGTCTCCTATGTTGCAAAATTACTTATTTATATTTTGTTGAGGTTTAAGAATTGAACATAGTTTTCTTGTTTTTTGGATGCTTCAGTAGAGAATATAGGTTATCCTTTCGTTTAAGGATTGAAACAAGATACAATGCAGGTACAATGTGCTATATGTTTGGATCCATTCAGATGGAAAACGTCTTACCTCCTGAGAATGGTGGTGGCATGGGGCAATGGGTTTTTGGAAAGAGTGTTGCAAATATAGAATTCATTAATGTGGAATCTCATGATGGCTTTGTTGGAGTGGCAACACCATCTCTTTCTATAATTCTTATGGTCTGTGATCTTAACCTACCTGCATCTATACTTGTTCTCCCCAGAATAGGGAGTGCAATGCTTATTTTTTCATAGATTAGAGTTGAATTCTATTAGCAATGAATAACCTTTAATTTCTAATTTTTGGAAACTTTTCTAGATTGACCTAGCCACTTTCAATGGAGAAATTATTTGTCAAGCAACTTTTATTTATGTTCTGACAGCAAGTTGATCTTAAGTTAGATATTTTGTGGATTCAATTTAGGTTTGTTATGCTTGTTTTTTGAAACTGAATTTGTGTAATGATCACTGCAGCCAAATGCATTCATTTTCTCACTTAATGATGTGACGATAACAACTATGGTCAATAGGAGAGATCGTCCTAGGATATTTGGTGGTGAGGTAATCTAGTGTTGATTATTCACACTCATGCATTATATGTCATGATTGATTTTTTAATATTGATTTCTTCTTAGAGATGAACTTTCAACCTGTTGTTTTTGTATGTTACTTAACAATGCTTTTGTAATGGCAGGGCATTTTGAGGCAGAAGTTAGTTGGGCGTGGCCTTGCATTTATTGTTGCTGGAGGATCTAGTA
The DNA here is from genome assembly GCA_007115665.2 of Sequoiadendron giganteum. NCBI lineage: Eukaryota > Viridiplantae > Streptophyta > Pinopsida > Cupressales > Cupressaceae > Sequoiadendron > Sequoiadendron giganteum. The sequence goes on from CM021100.1 coordinate 327,404,852, forward strand.
GGTTATGATCTCTCGTTGTAATAAGAGTTGGATAATGCTTCATTATCTCTTTGCTCAGTGGTTGTGATACATGCAATTGTGTTGTACAAAGTTGATTTTAATATTTTTCATGTAAATATATTGAAAAACCGTTTGAATTTATACTGTATTAAAGGATTATATGTTTATGGTGCATAATATATTGTCTGATGTTGTTTGGTGTTGTATATCATGCTCAGTTTAAGGAAGCAAGAAGAATCTAAAATATAGGAAGAAGTCATCAGCTGATTTTTTTTTCAATTCTCAGGCCACTTGAATGTTTGTTGCATTTTCTTTTAAAGGGTTGTTTGTACTTTGTAGTATCTAGAGGTTTAGGTAAAAACTATTAAAAAAAGAGAAACTGTAACATGGTGGGCATGAAAGAGAAGATGCAGAGTTATGCTATTTTTTTTGTTTTTTTGTTCTTATATGGCCATGCCAAAGTCTTATATGAGTTTTGTCTTTTGGTACAGGAATATAAATTAAGGTTACAAATAGATCGAGTGCTCAATTATTGGGAGCTAATGATTATGATGATGGTCCTGGGGTGGGTTCCTTTTAACATCTTAAGATGCTACATTGTACTAATTGTTTTTTGCTCATCTCATTTTCTAACACTCTTAGCAACTAAAGCTCTGAGCAGTTTCTGTCCATTTTGCATACTCTTCATAGTGGTGCATTGTATTATTCTTTGTAGTAATTTTGTGTTCATTCTTAGCATAATTCTTGAAATGCCCAGTGCCTTACTGTTTTATGTTCATATCATTTTTTTTTCTTTTCAATTTGTAAGCTGCTTTGTTTTAACCTATTGTAGATTATAGCCTATGTCAAAGAAGGAACAAATAGAATATCACTGCAAGCATATGACCCTCAGTCTTTTTTTCTAGTTGTAAGAATTATGCGTTGTCAGACAATATCATTGCAATCTATGGAGGATCACAAAGGATAAAATGTGGTTGTTAGAAGCTCTTTGTTTCACATGGGCATAGTTGTATAATGGAGAAATGACAATTGAACGAATTGTTCTAGTTTTATCATAAGTCCACATGCATTTCCTCCCAGATAAACATTTAGATAGATTTTGAATGTGCCTTATCAAATATAATTGTATCAAGTGGTAGTGTTGTTGATGCTGCACCTTTTAGTCTTATCACCATTGAATCCATTAGTGAGAAACTTCACAGTCATATTGTAGATTAGTGTTCTATCATAGTCACTGTAATGAGAAATCTCACAGAACCGTTGAAATAGGTAAAGAATGCCATATTGTAAAAATCTAAATGTGCTTATTATTAGATATTGGTTGTATTTTCATTTTAATAAACATATTCTAAAAACCTAGTTGAAATCTTATTTTCAGGTTGCAACTCGTCAAATTGGAGAGGTGAACATGCACTCTTTACTTTCATCCGACCATGACCAGTGAGATTTCTAGATAGGAAGTTGCCATCTTTCTCATTCGAATCCTTCCAATCTTCTCTCAAGGGTTGTTCGACTGAAATGGGAGGGCAAGGCTGCTCTGAATCAGGCAATATATGCACCACAAATAATATAACTACATTTACTATATATTTTCATGTCTTTTCTCCCTTTAGTGTTTGTAGAATTTGTATCGTATCTTGGATTTGTCTTCCATGGCAACCAAGAGTGCAGTGAATGATCTATTTATTGGATCTTTGTTTATGTAGTTGTATTTTGTTTGTAATTCCTTTGGTTATGTAGTTGTTTGTTATTTGTATATTCTTTTTTTTCATGCAATACAAAAAAAACATTTGAATATCTATGATATTTGAGCTTTATATGCATAAAGTTGTTTGTTGGTTGTTATTTTTTTTTCATGTTAATCCAATACAATTTTTTTTTTTGAATATCTATGATATTTGAAGTTTATATGCATAAATTTGTGAGAATTAATTTAGATTTGATTTATAACTTGAATCATTGATTCACTCAAATAAATGACTAAACCATGACTAAATAAATGATTACTATGACTAAAATAAATGAATACAATGACCAAATATATGACTACACTGACTAAATATATGACTACCATGACTAAAATAATTACTAAAGTAATGACTAAATTAATGACTAAATATGTGACTAAATTAATGATTAAACATATGACTAAAGTAATGATTAAATATATGACTTAATAAATGACTACCATGACTAAATAAATAATCAATTAACAACAATCAATGGCTAAATATATGACTAAAGTAATGACTAAATAAATGACTACAATGACTAAATCAATGACCAAATGAATGACTAAATAAATGACTAAAATAGTTTAGTCATAAATTTGGTCAAGTTATAAATGACCAGCAATAAACTACTAATGGTCATGTGACCAAAATTAGTCATTTATATGCAATTTTTAGTAGTTTATTTAGTCATATATTGTTGTCGTTCAAACCCAATACACTTGATTAACCTAATTAGGTTTTTATTTGTTGACTCCACTAACCCATTTCCTTGTGGGTAATAGTTTGACAAAGTTTTGAGGTAGATCCCATTCTTAATAGAAAAATCCGACATCATTGATCGTACAAAGGCCCGAGCATTGTTGGATATGACAATTTTTGGTGAACCAAACCTAGTCACCAGCTCTTTGAGGAAATTAACAATCTCGCCCTCTGTAGAATTTTTTAGGGTGATGGTCTCTATCCACCTTGTGAAGTAATTAGTCACCATGGATCCATTTGTGACCAACACTAGAGATGGGATTTATCATTCTGACAAAGTCCAATTACCATTGAGCAAAAGGCTCTTTAGTTACGATGGGACTTAAAGGCAAAGCGAATTTTTTTCTCTTGCCAACAAAAAATTAACATTGAGTACATATTTGTACCAAATGGTGCGCTTCAAAAAATATTGATGGCCAATAGTATCCCACTCGCATGATTTTCAAGGCGGTAGTTTTAGCGGAGAAATGTCCACCCTTAGGACTGCTATATGGAATTTCATAAGAACCCTTTCTGCTTGGTGCTTGTCCAAACATCAGAGCAATACACCATCATAGTTTCTTTTCAATAAAGTCCCTTCAATTAATACATACCTAGTGCTTTGCAGTTGGTAGTATCTCCTTTTGTGGAATGGGAGACTGGTCGGGTAGTGTCTCTTTTGGATATATCGCATCCGATCTGCCACCTAGGAGTTGTTGGATCCAAACTGATTTTTGTAGACTTGATCAATCTCCTTGTCGGGTTTGGAACTCGACTCGTATGCAAGGTACTCACAGAGGCCTCTTCCTCGAATTAGCTTAGTCGATCTGATGTCCACATTGTATTCCAAGATCTTGGTGATCTAATTGGCCCTCTTCTCAGTTATTTATCCTTCGATAATATATTCACTTACACTCGGGTGAGCAACCAAGAATGTAATTTTATTGGCCGACATCGGGTGTAGAAACTTCTTAAGGCTCTTAACAACGACAAAAGCCTGCTTCTCTACAAAGTTGTATCTGGTTTGATAACCCTTGAGGGTTCTTGAGTGAAAAGCAATTGGATGCTCCCCGTTATTCTCTTCATCCTTCTGAGTGAGTACTGAAGCTATGCTAGATGCTGACCGTTGTATACATAAAGCAGGAAATATTTAGAAAAGTCAGGGTAATCCAACATCGAAGCAATGGAAATAGCTATCTTTATTTGCTCAAAAGTTGCCTTGCATTCAAGGGTCCATTTGAACATCAAGTTCTTCTTGAGCATCAGTGTGATCGGTATTGCGATACCTGCAAAGTCTAAAATTAACCGGCTAACAAAGTTAATATTCCCTAAGAAAGACTATAGCCCTTTTTGATTCACTTGTATGGGTAAATCAATTATAGATCTCACTCTTTCAGAATCAATTCAAATTCCCTCATTGGACACTACGAAACCAAGTAGCTTACTTTAAGGTACTCCTAAAACACATTTTTGGGGATTTAAAGAAATCCCAAACTTTTGACACCTCTGGAAAATCTGTTCTAGATGATGAAAATGATCAACCTTTAACTTTGAAAAAATCGTCAGGTCATCTAGGTAAATTAGAATGATTAAATTGATTAATCCCTTGAAAACAATGTCCATGACTCTCTGAAAGGTTACACTAGCATTTGAGAGTCTAAAAGGCATCTTTGGCATCTTTGCATATGCAAAAGTTCCCCACTTGGTGGTAAACATCATTTTATGTTGGTCACTTTTTTTGACGTATACCTGATTGTATCCTGAGAAACCATCAAGTAATGAGAACATCTCCGACCCGACCACAATTTGTAGGATCTACTCCATTGACGGTAAAGGGTAGTGATCTTTTAGCGAGGCTTTATTAAGGTCTTGAAAATTGACAAAAACTGGATGTCAACATTTTCTTCTGAACTGATACCAAATTAGACACTCAAGTTGAGTGCTTAATCAGGTAAATGATTTGAGACTCAATTAATTTAGTGAGATCCTAGGCCATCAGTGCCTCAACTTTCAAATTAATAGGCCTTTACTTTTGTCGGACTGGTTTTGATCGTTCAACCAAGTCAATGGTATGTTGAATTATGTCAGGATCATATCCTATAAGATCATCATAGGTCCAAGCTATAAATTTTTTGTATTTAGAACATAGATCCCTTAACCTTTCCTTATCTTCCCCTGGAACATTCCTTCGAACTTTGAGCTTTCTACCGTTTCTGACATCCAACTCCTCATAATCCTTTTTGTTAGTCATAAACCTTTGCTTTCTGCTCCTCACATCTTCAAAGTCGAAGAGATTTTCGAGGGAGATTAGACCTCGAGGGAGCTTATTTCCTTTTAGCTAGATGACCTGCTCTTTGAAAGGTTGAACTCCTGGTTGTGAATAGTCAGAAACTCCTTCCTACTTTTGGATGAAAATGGTGATCTGGGTGTCATCTTTGAACACTTGCCAATCCTGATCGTTTTTGAGAAGCGATGGTCAGAGAATGATCTATACTGCACTCTACTTTTCAAATTGGAAATTGGTTCAAACTGTCACCCAATTGAATCCCTCTGATCCGCTATGCTGTTTTGAGATTGGGGAATGACTTGCACATTGAAAGCTTTGAAACCTTTGATCAAATCCCATATCTAATGTCTATAAGACTTCATTCTCATATTTCTAGTAGTTTCTTGCTTGTGGACATGGCTCACTATCATCTTGGAATCTCTGAATACTTGCAACCTCTTAGCGTCTATTCAATTAGTGAGAAACAAATCATGGATCAAGGCTTCATATTCCACATCATTATTAGAGCATGAAAATTGAAATTGGTAAGCCCTAAGGGTATTTGATCCTATTGGGGACAGTAATCAGACTCCTACTCCAGAATCGGCTTTACATTTAGCACCATCAAAGTACAGGGTCCATAGACGATTATTCATCAGATCATTGTATCTTTCTTGATCCTACATCAATTTCAGATAGATTAGGTCATCATCAAAGATCACGTACGTGCCCAATCTCATGGCATGGAAATTTCTGAAAGGGTCAGAGTCAATGAACTGGTTGAGGATAAATTCTTCTTCTGGAGTCCACTCAATATGTCTTCTTCATCTTCTAGCATCTCTACTCAATATCCCTCCTATCTTGAGAAATAGGTATGCGCTACTTCAAAACAAAGTACTGCATTGTCCACTATATGTTTGGGGTGCAAAGACTATAAGAGAATCTTCATCTTCGCCCTGTGCTTAGTTCTTAATATCAAATGGGACCAGTCTAGTGCCAACTATTCGCTCAGCTTTGCAGTGAAATCTTCAGAAAGACACATCCCAAAAACCGAGGGAATGTCAATCACCACTACCTCTTGTGAGACTGTTTGGCGTGGGCATGAAAAGAGGGTCAAAGATAGATCTTTTATCTGACCAACTATAAGAACCTTCTTTCCATCCAACTGCGTGATTCATTTTTCAAAAGATTCATACTTGAGCATTAAGGTATCAACAATTTTCTTTGGCATGACTGTTGTACTCGCTCTCGAATCAATCATATTATTATGCAAAAGTTTATCTCCCATAAATAATGTTAAAAAGAAGGGAGTGAGCATCAGATTGCTTACCTCTTTCTCTTTTGCGTCGCCTACACCATTTGTATAAGATACAACTTTCAGAGCTTGAGGATCCAACGCGGGTCCTTTATCTTTACTTTGATCACACTATGAAACTACGTCCATCTGTGGTCTTTGTTCCTCATTTTTCAATGCTTCTAGAAGCAATGTATTTTTCTTGGGAATAGATATAACATCCCATAGGGACACATTGGCAGGTGCCTTCTTCAGCTGCTCCACCACGTTGAGCGTCTCGAATAGCAGGGCCTTCGGCCTGAATGATGGAATCTTCCTCATCTTTGGAGGAAGACAGTCTGTCACGAATGGGTTTGGTATCTTATCCAACAGTTTGTCAGGTGACGGTGGAATTTGTTGTTGTTGAGTCGGTCGTACAGTCGACTGCATGAACTATTTTTCCTACGATGGTGGTTGGCATGGCTAAGGAGGAGGTGAAGCTTGCGGCACTTACTCTCTCGTGATCCTTCTCTTAGATCTGATGTTGTAGTCCAATTGTACCTGTGGAGTACTGGTTTTTGAAGCTTCATTTGTTAATAACGCATCTTCTTCCATCTAGGAAAATAGTACTTAATCGGGTGTAATATCCAACTCTTCCTCTACAGACATCCCTTGCATTTGTTCTCTAAAACGAGCATTCTCCATTTCAAAAGATTCATATACTTCCGCATTCAGAAGCGCACTTTTGTTTCTTTGCTCTGATATTCTTTGTTGCATGTTTCTCTTCGGGCAATTTCGGTGTATATGACTATCATTGCAAGGGAAGCACCATGCATTGTCATCATCAGTTAGGTTGTTCTGGCCTAAGATTAACTATTTTCTCTAGTTGTCCTTGACCATCTATAATGGAATAGTAACTAGAATTATTTGGTTGGCAGACACCGCTTGTTGACCTCCCCAACCCGAAGGTCCTTGGGATGTGCTCTATTGATAGAATGTCCTTCCTCCCTGATAGGTTTGAGTATCCTGCTTTGGAGGGGCCACTTGTTGCCACTTAATGAGAACTAGCTCATTAGCGAAAGACTACATCACACTCTTCATATCATTGATGTCTACTACTACAGAGGAAGAACCCGATGTGCTTGGTTGTGTGGTGGGGTATACATACATGGATTAGGGTGGACCTGAAACTGGCACTTGTGTCATGGAATTTTTTAGAGCAACTTCCTCTCGAGGCACACCTAAAATTTCAGCAAAAACAAGTATCAGAGGTCGCAAAAAAAGCTTCCAAGCATCTATTAAACTATTATCCACATGTACCGCCACCTCGTATGCATCAGGTAAGATATCTCCTCCCATGGAGATTATCATCACTGCAATATCTGAATTGATAGCCTTTAGGTAGAACATGAACACCATCGTAGCTTGAGGTTAGGCATTCGTTGGGATCCTCTCCCATGTATTTTTAAACCTGGTGTTGAAGTCACTCATGGCCTCTTGAAAATCTTTGTTGATGGTGATTAGTTGGTGTAGTAGTCAATAATGATCTTCCTTTTCTGAAAAGCGTTCAAACAACTTTTCTCTAAGATCATCCCACAAGCTGATAGAACTAGAAGTCAAAGATCGATACCAATCCTGAGCTTTAAGTTTGAAAGAGGCAACCAACAATCTCGTAGCAATGTTTTCCTCCACGATATTGTGCACTCTACATACCTCCACTATGTCTTGGAG
>CM021100.1:327412692-327449596 GCA_007115665.2 Sequoiadendron giganteum
TTTACATTCTTCAAACTTAGCCTACATTGGATGAAAATGTTATGTATATTTGTATCTACATTGTTCATCTTGTTGAAACATTGCATGAAATGGTTACAAATGCTTTTTATTTTTGTTCAAACAATTTTACTATCTTATATATCTAGATGTGCTAAAAAACCTTCCCTACCCTCTCCCCATGAGAGCATTTTTATGATAGAGAATACAACCCTGGACATTCCAAACAATCATATTAGTTCTTCCCCTAATCTCTTTCCTCTTGGTGATGCAGAGATTTTGGTGTCAGAAGAACCAATTAATGAGAGTTATGAGAATCATAGTTGTTTCTCTCCTCCTACAGGTATGTGCAGGATCATGATGGGCCAAAAAGTGGCGATATGTAAGTGATATGATGGCCCATGTGGTTGAAGCTTTTTTTTACTCAAAATTGATTAAACGAAAAAGGTTTTTAAAGGAGATTCTCAGCTTTCCACCAATATAAATTATGCTTTACTTTGAATTTAATAAATATTTATTATTCATTTTCTATTTAAATTACGACTAAAGTCCTGATTGATAGGCTAATTGAAAAAAAATTATAGCTTTTAAACGGTATCACATTTTTTTAATCTGAAACATGCATCACATTCTATGCTTTGCATACTATAGGATTAAAAAAAAATTGAATTTCATGAAGTTTTGACCAAGTTAAGGTGGCGAGACGTACAAGTTTATATATATTTTTAAAGTTGTAATAAAAAATTCATAATTAACTATTACTTGGAAACAAATTATAAAAAAATATGCATCACATTGAGACACGAGTCTTCTACTTATATCTAAAATCTTATAAAAAAATATTATCATTTTATTGTGGTTAGGGTGGTTAGACAAACACCTACTTTCTATTTTTTCTTTGAAATTTAAGTACTACTACATTGAAATTTTAAATTTTCACCAAATAGATCTTTAAAAAAAAAAAAAAAACTTAGTTGTTTAGAAACTAAATTCAATTTTCTACAGATTCTATTCTTACATATTTTTGAAATAATATAGATAACTTATTCAAATTTTTACGTCAAATTGCCTAACTCTGATTTTCTGAATTTTTATCGCCACTTAAGGACCTGTTTTTTCCATGATGATCCTGCACATACCCTTACCTCTCTTAACAAACAAGGAAACAACACCATAAGGAATCATGACAATAACATTTCTCCTTCCCCTAGTATCTCTCCTAGTTGCGAAGATGATACTTTGTCGATAGAAGATACAATTGATGAAAGTGATGAGTCTCTTAGTTGTCCCCCTTCTCCTAGGGAACCCCTTATTAAACACAAAAATTGCACCATTAGTCATTCCCATACTTGCAATGGAGTCCCTTTAAAATAACCACCCTTTGAATGTGAAGAACATTCAATTTGTAGTTCTCTTGAAAACTCTCCTCCTAAGGCGACTATCATGGTGCAAGAACATGTGACCCCTGATACCTATCCTTCAAACCCTAAACCTCCCTTACGAGAATGTAATCAAGTGACATTAGCATCCCCTTCCCTAACCATTCATGAACATAAATACATGATTCTTGAGGTTATGACGACACAAGTGGGATCTCCTTTAACTAATGAGCCTCCTACGTCTCCTCCCATTAGTGAATCACATAAAAAACTCAGAGTTGTCATGAAATCCATGATGCAATCTCATCATACCAATGTTTCACAACCACTAAGTTGTAACTTAGTGAATCAAACACCTAGGGGATCACCCACCACTCCTAAGCCACTTCCCTTTTCTCACCTTAAAGAACCTCGTGTTGAGGACCTTAAAAAGACTCTTTCCAATATATCTATCTAGGATTTTATTCAACTTTCACCTATAGTCAAATTTATCTTTCATGAAATGGCCCAAATACAAAAGGAGGAGATTGAATCTTACATAAAATCGAACAATCTCAAACCCTCCCCTCGTACCATGCAAGTAGCCCAATCTGAAATCACATTCTCTAAACATGAATTGTCCTCACTTGAGGTTCAAAAAAAGAATGATCCCTTAATGATAAAGGTGATCATTAATGAATCTCTAGTTAGGCACACTCTCATAGACAATGGATCAGAAATTAATCTTTGTAGCATGGATATGCTTCACAAAATTGGCATGGAAAAAACTCTCATTCACCCTAATGATGTTCCTATTTGTGGCAAGCTTTGATAATGTTAATAGGCAACCACTAGGGATGATCACATTACCTATCAAAGTCGGACCAGTAGTGTTGCCTACTCCTATCCATATCATGCAAGGACCCCTTCTATACAATCTTATCCTAGGGAGACCCTGGCTTCATGCTATGAAAGGAGTCCATCTACCCTTCATCGCACATTGAAATTTGAACACCATAACAAGATATACATGGTTAATGCAGATGCAAAAAGATATGAATCAACTAATCATAACATTTCCAACTCCCCAACTCCTTTCACTCCTAGATCACAACTTATACAAGTTGATGCTACTCCTTCACCTACAACAAAACTCTTTCGTGATCATTGGGGGTCGTAAGATTCTACTCCTTCCAATACAAACTCTAAATCCTCGCCCTCTTGGTCCAAAGAGTCATTTACAAACAATTCTTTTTCAGATACATGTTGCAATAACACTTGGGGTCTTACGCCTACCTTTAAAGGAGGGCCTGACACCTCACAACCCACACCAAAACCACCCTACGTCTTCTATTCTCAACTTGGTTCTACTTCAACCACATTACCCCATGGTGGTGATGGGGGATATATAACTCCCATCCCTCATGAAGGCGCAACACATAATACTAACAAGGATTTGTGTTCTTCTACAACAACCAATCCTTCTCAGAAGCACCCAACCCCTTCATCTAACTTGGAAGATTGTTATGGTACTGACCACCATCTCCTTCCTACACATGGATGCAATGAACACATGAAACCAACTGACATATCATACTCTTTCAAGAAAGACTTAGGGCTACCTCCCTTCTCTCCTCTTTCTTCAAACAATAAACTTCCAACATCTCAAGGAACTTGGCGCTCTCCCTGTTGTGGGGGAACCTAAGTCCTCTCCCTAATACATATACCTTCATCCTTTTGGCTCACCTTTTCCTTGCACTAAGTGGGGGAAATGGGTTCATTAGCCTTGTCCTTGTATGTCACTTATCATTGCCTCTTTTGGCTAGTTGACCACTTTTCATGAACATAACACAACAATCTTGGGATGTGGACGACATGTCTTAAGTTGGCTCACATGTGACATGCGTATCCCCTCTTGCCTTTCTCTACTTTAAAGAAATTGCTTACAAATAAATGTGTAGCAATTCCTTTAAAGTGGGGGCATACATCGACATCATTTTCCTTCTACATTTTCCTTGGTTCCTAGTGCATCCTTGGTACTTCATACGACGAGTCTCTCACTTGGTGGATGACATTGTGTGTAATGTCCTTAATGAAAGTGACTTATCTGAGCATATTGCATTCCTCTTAGTGGCCTTATGCGACACACTACATCCCCTAAGTTCTGAATCTTCTATCCTTTGATTTTTCCTTTCTTGGAGACATTAGACACAATGTTCCCTAAGTTAAAGACCTCACATGAACAAAATAATACTCCTCTAAACATCCCCTTTTGTATTTTACCCCTTTTGCACCTTGCATGTACATGGCCACCTTGCATAACATAACTTGCATGCCTGTGGTCCCATCTTGCACTTGTTCATGGGTTCTAAGCATCAATGGATTTTCTTGTCTCATGAACCACACCCTTGTCTTTTGTGGCGCCTTATCAAAGTTGTCAGGGAGTACAACTTTGGTATGGTTGAGCAAGAAGCCCAACTAGTGGCACGACTTTCCCCATAGCCACCTTTTTTGTGGGTAATTGCATACCAACCATGTGTATGTTTCTCACCACCTTTTGGCATTCTCACCCATCGAACAACTGAAAGTGTCATTGGCCCAGAGTGAGTACATCCTTTTCTTTCAGACAAACAACCTAGATCTGATCCACAACTAGCTAGACAAATGGTTGAAGCTTGATCTGACTTTTCTCCATCCTTTCACATCACTCCTTGTGTGATCTTTCGCACTTATGTTTAGTTTTCCATGGGATCTTGATCCTGGGGGCTTGATCATCCCTCTTCATCATGAGTCATCTCACCTTACTAGCATGAGTATGTTAGATCCCACTCGACATGCATGATTCAACTACTTTAGTGTGAGTTTGAAGTAAGTTCATACTCTCACTAAAGTGGGGGCTAAATTTGTCACCAAAAAGTGTATACCTTGGCACTTTTTCACTCATTTTGGCCTTTTCCATTAGATTTTGGCCTCGTTTACCTTGATTCAGCCTTGTAAGCTTGCAATTCAACAATAAATTAACGGTGTTTTACTAAGGTGTTGTGAAGTGTTGTAACACATTTCCTCAATTTTCTAAGACCCTTTCAACATAATTTACCTAAATGATACATTCTTACACCTTCCTAAGCCTTAAGACAAAGTGTTGTGTTGCATTTTCACATTTATCTAGGCTTATCACCCTTAAATTAACAATTTTTCTATGCTAATTTTCCCCTTTAATGTATCTTTAGTCCCAAACTAATTGTATTTCGGGAGGCAAAGTTGATTAACTTCACTAAACACAAATTAATTCCCAACCACCACTTAAATTTTCCCAAGTGGACTAGGTCACCCTGTCCCTTTAGGCATAAATTTTAAATTTTAAATAAAAATCAACGGGAATCTTGCCTCCTAAACCCTAGGGTCAGCCTATTAGGTTGCATTTCGATAAAATTAGGGTTTCACATGTACAAATAAGGGTTTTCACCTTCATTTTTCTCTCTCCCAAGCTCATTTCTATATCTCTCTTCACAAGTGCTCAAGCATCCAAGACTTCACAAGAAAGCAAACAAATATTAGGGTTTACAAGCTAACTCCATTAGAGTTGCTCATGCATGTTGCAGACCAATAAAAACAAAGGTTTGGTAAGTGTTTCCTTCAAGTTCATCATTCAACCTTGCATTCCTTTGGTTTTCATCTCATTTGGGTTCAATCACCTACAAATTGGTTTGACTTACGCAAAGCCCTATTTCCTAACCTCATTATCTCTTGGTCTTTGCATGTTTGATTTGCAGGTTTTTGCATGCAGGTTTCTGAAGAAGAAAGGTGTTAGAAAGGTGTTCTCAATCCATCAAAAGCACTCAAGTCAAGAAAGCCAGGTAGTTTTAGCTTGGAGGCCTCTTTATGCCTGTTTTCAATAGAATCTTAACCAGATATTTGTTGGGATTCAGAGTGCAGACCGAGGACTCCAATCTCCTCTCTCAGATTCCCGAAAACCCAGAAGAGGACTAGGTCGCCCATAATGGTGACCTAGTCCTTTTGAGCTTTTCTTTCAGGGATTTTCACATTTTTGGGTACCCATTTGACATAAACCTATTCCAACAATTTTGGGGAAGAGGACTAGGTCGCCCAACTTGGCGAGAATGTCCCTGTAAAGATTTCAAACATTTTCCAGAGGATTTTGAGGCCATTCATCTGCAACATCTCATTTCCAGGTGCATAAGTCCTTAACTTTCTATTTATTTTCCGTATTGTATACATTTAGGTCATTATAGAATAGTTTGCATTAGTTTACATTTACTTTATTTACATTTCATACATTAGATTATAATAATTTCATTTTTAGTTTTTATCCACACAATACACACACATATCACAACCCAATCATCAAACCCCTATCCTCCCCTTTGAATGCAATCACCCAAGAACATATCAACAAAGAGGAAAAAGTGTCATTCCTACACCAAGTGCTTCTAGGGTGAAAAACCCTCAGAGCCTAGTAAAGGGAATCCTCTTTCCCTTGTAAGTATATGTTTTTGGTGGTTTAGATAGAAATCCTAATGATAGATTAATTGTAAAGGTCAAAATGACACAAAAAAAAATGTTCCCCCTCCAAATTCATTATATTCAAGGAAAGGAGGAAACTAATTTCAAAACAGTGTACTTAGACCAGACATGGCTTTGGAATTTAAGGTATGGTCACCTTCATTTTGGAGGTTTGAGTTTATTGCAAAAGAAAAATATGGTGAGAGTTTTACCAGTTATAGATCATCTAGCTAATACATGTGAAAGTCATATCTTAGCAAAACAACATAGAGTGAGTTTTCCAGTAAAAAATTCACACAGAGCAAAGACACCATTAGAATTAGTTCACTCAGATATATGTGGGCCAATGCAGACTCCATCTTTAGGAGGCAATTTATATTTCCTAACATTTATTGATGATTTCAGCAGGAAGACATGGATATACTTTCTCAAGAAGTCTGAAGCGTTTGATAAATTCAAGGAGTTTAAAGCTTTGATAGAAAAATAAAGTGGATTATACATTAAGGTACTTAGATTTGATAGGGATGGTGAGTTCAGTTTTAATGAATTTTTGGATTTTTGCAGATATAATGGAATTAAGAAACAGTTTACAACAAAATATACACCACAACAGAATGGAGTAGCCGAAAGGCAGAACAAAACTATAATGGATATGACTACGAGCATGATGAAGGCAAAAAATTTATCCAATGATTTGTGAGCAGAAGCAGTGGCATGCACAATGTACATTCTAAATAGGAGTCCTACAAAGAGTGTGAGGGACAAAATCCCCCAAGAAGCATGGAATAGTAAGAAGCATAATGTCTCTCATTTTAGAGTTTTTGGATGTGTTGCTTATTCTCTAGTGCCATTTGAATTGAGAAGGAAATTAGATGATAAAAGTGAAAAATGGATTTTTATTGATTATGATGAGCAATCAAAAGCTTACTGGTTATATAATCCAATTACAAAGAAATTGATTATAAGTAGAGATGTTGAATTTAAGGAAGAGGAATCATGGGATTCAAATGTTGACAAAATAGTCATAGGTGGAGCATCTATACATGATAATGAAGAGGAACTAGAAAAACAAGGTGGTCAAACACCACCAAATACTCCACCAAGAAATATTGTGCAAGGTATATCATCATCTCATTCAAATCTTTCTAATCTAAATTCAAATTTAAGTGACGAATCAGATCCAACACTTGCTTCTTTAAGAAAAAGGTGTAAAGGAAAGAAAATAAAAAAACTTAAAATAAATATATGATCAAGGAGAAGAAAATGTGAATTCAAATTTTGCTTTATTTTCTTGTGATCCTGTATATTTTGAAGAAACAGTAAAAGATGATAATTGGATTAAGGCAATGGATGAAGAAATATACTCTATTGAAAGAAATAAAACATGAGAGTTAGTTGATTTAGCTGAAGGTAAAGATTACATAGGAGTTAAATGGGTTTATAAAACTAAATTTAATGTTGAAGGCCAAATTGTAAAACATAAAGCAAGATTAGTTGCAAAAGGGTTTTCACAACAGTATGAGATTGACTATAATAAAACTTTTGCTCCGGTTGCAAGGTTGGACACAAATAGAATTGTTTTACCAGTAGTTGCACATAATAATTGAAATTTTTTTCAAATGGATACATGAAATCAGCTTTCTTAAATGGTTTTCTTGATGAAGAGGTTTATGTTTTACAAACCCCTAGTTATGAAGTTCATGGTCATGAAAATAAGGTTTATAAATTAAAAAAGGAACTTTATGGATTGAAACAGGAACCTAGGGCTTGGTATAGTAGAATTGATTCATATTTGATAAGTAATGGATTCAATAGAAGCAACAGTGAGCCTACATTGTATATAAAGACTAATGATGAAGGTCAAATTTTGATTGTATGTCTATATGTTGATGATTTGATTTTCAGTGGAAATTTTTCAGTAGACACGTTTAATTCAGATATGATGAAAGAGTTTGAAATGACAGATTTGGGCTTGATGAAATACTTTTTGGGTATTGAAGTTGTTCAAACAGATAAGGGATTTTTTATTTTTCATTCCAAATATGCCAAGGATGTATTAAGAAGATTTAAAATGTTGAATTGTAATCCTACATCAACTCCAGTGGTCACAAGAACAAAATTGAGCAAAGAGGATAAGGGGTCAAATGTTGATCCCACTAGATTTATAAAACTTGTTGGTAGTTTAATGTATCTTACAACTACAAGGCCTGATATCATGTATGGTGTAATTTTGATTTCAAGGTTCATGGATTCACCTTGAAATTCTCACTGGAAAGTTGGGAAGAGAATACTTAGGTATGTTGCAGGAACAATAGGATATGGAATTCTATATTCCAAAACTAACAATTTTGATTTGGTTGGTTATACTGATAGTAATTTTGTAGGTAACATAGATGACATGAAAATTACATCAGATCATATATTTCATATTGGATTTGGAGTTGTTTCGTGGGCATCAAAGAAGCAACCTATAGTGACAATTTCTTCAACCAAAGCAAAATATGTAGCCACAACTACTGCAGCATGTCAAGCAATTTGGATGCGTTGAATTTTATCAGATTTGTTGCATGATCAAGATGAACCAACACCAATCCTTTATGATAACAAGTCATCCATTGCATTATCCAAAAATCATGTATTTCACAAAAGGAGCAAGCATATTGGTACAAGATACCACTTCATCAGAGAATTGGTCAAGAATGGAGAAATCTGCCTTGAATTTTGTAGATCTGAAGATCAGCTGCTAGACATTTTTACCAAGACATTACCAAAGGATAGCTTTGAATATCTAAGACAAATTTTGGGAGTTGTTGATGGTCGAAATTAAGGGGGAGTGTTGGAAAGAAATTTATAATTTCTCCCACACTTTCCCTAGTACTCCTGCAGTTGGACTATAATTTATTTTAGAATCTGCCAAATCAAACTGATGTGTTAATTTAGTTTGTTTCCTCCATAGTTTGTTGTTACGGTTAGTTCAATTTCCTTTGTTTATGTTTTTTGACAACTACTTGCTTTATCTGAATTGTTGCTATCTATCTATTTAAACCAGGTTGTTGTAGCCATTTTTGAATCAATCAAGTTAATGAATAAATTTTGTTTTTCTTTATTTTGTCTTATCTATTTCTATCAATTTTCACCTCCAGGGGTAAGACTATTGAGACCTAGTTTAAGTTGGTAACTCTTAATTTTTGTTCTAAGGCTTACTGTGGCATTGTGCATGTCGTGATTGATCCCTTTGCTTGCCTATTCATGATCAGTTGCCATGACAAATTTTGCTTGCCTATTCATGCTCAATTGCCATGGCAAATTTTTGTGTTGCTACCTTCAACAATATCCAATATGGTACATTATAATGTCATTAAGTAATTCGACCTATAGTGGACATACTCATCAAAAAGATGTGGAAGAAAATAGACTCTGAGGAGATTCCATCGACAAGATAAATCCCACGATTGTGACACTCCCCCTTTGACACTGCCAAACGAGTGGTAATGTGAGCCTCGTTTCCTTTTGTAGAATATTTTTATTTTGTAATGAGATACTTGAAGTGACCTTTCACATACGACTTACATGACTTTTGTTTTGTTGGACTCACAATTTTTATCTAGGTGAAATCAGATATAAATTTTGACATGGATTGCATGCAAACGAGGGCTTGGATTTACACATTTAAGTTTATTAAGAACTTATAATGTGACTTGTAATATAGACCTTATAATGCGATATATAGTAATATGCTATGAAATGGATACAGGTCGACATATTAGAATAATAATAGTCTCATTTTAAAGGAAAAAAAGGGGAAAATGGACATCCCATTTAAACAGACGTGGAAAATATATGATAGAAAGGAAATTCTTTCGAGAACACTATATACCCATGACTACGACACTCGCAAAAGAGTGTTAATGGTACAGTGATTGACCGCTCTCTTTGGCTATTTACGGTCAGTTGACATGACATCTTTTTTGTTCTTGCTACCTTCAACGCTAGCCAAGATTCTTGCTCATTACATACGCTATTATGTTGTGGAATGGATATGGCTCTACAAATTATAATATGTGGGCCCCAATTTAAAGACAACAGGAAAATGGACAGACCTGTCAAAAAGATGTGGAAAAAATATGACAAAATGTATATTTTCAAAGTTTATGTAAGGTGGGTTTAATTAACAAGATAAGAAATCAAAAACAAAATTTAGCAAAGTGAATTTAAAACAATATGAATGGAAAAAATTATTAGACAATGAGCGCTACACCTATAAGAAGGATCATGGTCATTTAATTCACATCACACATTAGTGTCGATGGAAACATCACCAATTGGTTCCCAATTAGTGATATTCCCCTCTTCTTCTTGATCTTGATCTATAGGTTGTTGAACTCAAATAATTAAAATTCCCAGAGCCAAGCAAGGAAGAGCCTAGTTGGAATCTGGCCGGAAGAGCCTAGTTGGAATCTGGCCAACCAAGAATACCATGTCCATGAGAAGATGTTGATGGTGCCCAAGAAAGTTGAGAGAATAGGTGAACAACATGATCCTTGCTTCTTTTAGGATGCTAAGAGCCATGATCCCTTTTGGTAGGTTGGCTACATCTACATATGTGCCCATGTGGAGGAGAGTGACCCTGGTGGGAAGTAGAAGGGGATGATACTCTAGCAACTATACAAGTGGGCATTGATCCTATGATCTAAAAGCACTAAAAAATGAGTAACTTCAAGTGCAACTTTATTAACTTGTCCCCAAACCTACATAAGCACATTGGAGTAAATCATAGCTTTAGTGTAAAGGAAAACAATCATATCAACAACACAACTAGTAAAAATAACTAAAAGAAAAATTCCAAATGCTAAAAAAATCGTCACCCTAAAATCATGCTAGATCTAGATAAATTTAAAAGAGACACTAGACTGATCTCCCAAAAAAACCATATGCCATAAGAAGGGAGTAGACTTGAATGGCTTGAAGAAGTCATGAACGCAAGTACAAGTTTCCTAGGCGCTAGTACAAACCAAAAAAGGTTCTTGTGAGTCTTAGTTTGTCCACAAAATGGATCGTAGGGGTTAATAATTCCTACATGAAAGAGGTGTGATTCAAGTAGAAGACCTTGATAAATAATGCACCAAGATACATAATCAATCTTGGACTTAAGAATAGCTAACCAAATTTTCTAAAATCCACAATGCAAGTGCCCAAAGAGAATTGGAGGTCCCAATAGAGATTTAATTATCTACCACCATGAGAAGATAGGGTATAAGCCACAAGTAACCCTTGTGGAGGGTGCAATTACAAAATGTCGCTATTGGTAATATTTTACTCCCAATCCAGCAAAATAAATGTTTAGTTAAAACTACTTCTATAAGAATGGAATTAAATATAATATTGGGTGCAAATAAGGCCTCAATTTTAGAAATTTGAAATTTATTAGATCTTAATATCTGATTTGTTATATTTTTATATACCTATATATGTACAAATGAAGATAAACCTTTCAAAATTTTCTCTAGGCTATTCAAATCTAATGGTATAAATTAATCTAGATTAATAAAATATTGTTGTGGTCTGGTGTTGATTTAGAATAAAAAATGAAGCTAGGAAAATAAATGTGATGGAGAATGATACTCAGTTGTATAACTAATGTGATGGAATGAATCTAAATTAAAACTAACTTTGATGATTTTATGCATAAAAGTAAATACTTTGGTTGTGTCTTGTCTCTGGTATTATGTGATAACCCACAACTTTTTCCAATTGACTTCATTATCTAATATTTTTTATTAGATAAGTAGGGGAAGGGCCCTTGATCCCATTACAATACTTTAACAAAAAATAATAGAAACGTAGAAACAACAAGACTAGAACCTTGGCTAGCAGAAAAACTACCAACAAGAAATAATGCTACAAAGAAAAAATAAAAAGCAACTTAACATATATACTTCTAATCTTCAGTGAGAGAGTCCAAAGAATCTACCCAGATAGCCTTCTCCTTAGTTTTCTTGGAAATGTTCTTGTTTTTTCCAAAATCTTGCATAGCTAGCTCGATACCCTACTTCTTCCTCTACTTCTTGATTTTCGACAACCTTGTAACAGTGCTCATAATAAATTTATTCATTATCCCATCACTGATATTCACAATTTCATCAATCATATTTTCAACATTCTTCACTGTGGCCTGATAATTGCTAATGAGATAATTAATATTTTCCCAATTCTTTTTGCATTTTCTGCACTTTTTCTATCTTTCTTTTAATGGCTTCAATTTTTCTTTTGAGGATAGAAAAGTCATCCTTAAAGGAGTCTAGAGAGTCAACCTGAATATTGGTTTGTTCTTCCTCTGAACTTCTTCAAGTTTCCCTTCCCTCTGAATCTACTCAATCTCCTTAATATTCCTATTATCTTCATTCCCTTTTTCAGAATCATCATCCACCCTCACATTATAGGGGGATCAACCCATATTGGTTGCATCCACTCTTTCCTTCTCTTCCACTTCTTCTCATCCTTCTCAACTTCCTTTTTATCCTCATCTTCCTAACCTTCCTACTCATCCTCTTCTTTCTGACCTTCCTCATCAACTTCTTTCCCATCCCCTTCATCTTCTTATTCTTCTCCACTATCATTATGCTCTTCTTCCTCAACATACTAATAAAAGAAGTGATCCCTAAAAATTGCATCTTCAAATTGGAGATCCTCAACATTATGCTCATTATCTTTACCAAACTTATTTTGCTTTCATATTTTATCAATTAAGTATTTAGAAACACGGGTCTTACTTCTTTCTCCCGACTATTGCTTCTTACTCTGCTCAAAGTCATCACCCCCTAAACTCTTATCTTCCTCATCATAAATATCAATAGCCCCTTTCCCCAAAATAATTTCATCTTCCAGGTTACCAACAAACTTCCATTCTTTATGGGTTTTTAATCCTTTCTTACTTTGTGGACTCAAATTAGTATTCTTCAATAACCTATTATCCTCCTCTAAGACAACCAAGGATTTTCTTTTATGGATAGAAGATGGAGAATTTTTTTTATGAATAGTTGGCTACATAAGCCCTTATTCTTATTACCTTTCTTACCCCAACAAGGGTTCTTATGGTTAGGAGCAGAGGGACTACTACTATTTTCTCTTAAGAGTTTAACAAAAAAAAAAATCTACCTTTTGACCACTCATTCTTTATCACATTTATCTTAACATTGGACCTCCTAATAGTATGGTTGGTCATAAGGGTTAAATTTTGGCTAAACTTGTATAAATCCATGATTAACCCTTGATGCAAGGGTGGGTAAACACCTTTAACAATACATTTTTCCAACGACTAGAGTAAATAAAAAGGAAATTTGATAATGTTCCCATGCCTACGATGGTCCAAAATAGGCAAGTGGTAACAATGCATAGTTCTAAATCTGCCTTCTTGTGTAAAACATTTCATAACATGCAAACTTACCATGGCCCACGACACCTTCAAATTCTCCCTACTGAACCCATTTTGGTCTTTCTTCACTTTTTTTCCTCTCTCTAAGAATACATCAATGACTGCCCAATGTTATTGCAAGGAACCTCTTGAAATATATTTGAAAATCATTAAATATAGACATATATACTCAAAATTGAAGCACAAAATATATTATTATATTGAATTAAGACTATGGGTTCTAATGTGCTCTCTCTTAAAAATCTTTGTATCAAATCTTGAGATGAGTAAATCATTGTTGCAATTAGAAGAGAGATTCCCATATTAAAAGTTTCTTTTGCATACCACTCTATTGGATGGAAACTTCAATGATGGTGTAGGTTTGGATCTAGTATAAATTTCAATCAAATATAGATTCTGGTGTCAAGAGAATAAAGCCCATTGTATTAAACTTAGGTAATACAAACTAAGCATGAATGCATTGGAAAGAATCCTTCTTCAAATAAGAAATATGCAATAGTAGGTAAAACTTGGAGAAAGGAGAAAGCTCTAATTTTTATGCCACATATTTAATATTTTGTAAAATTTTATAGGCGGGTGATCCCACAATACTGGTTTACAATTTTTGGGCAAACTGGACACTGAACTGATTTTTTTTTAACTAAATCTTCACTTTCAGGCTCCTATAGCGGCTAAACCGTGAGGAATTTGAAGATGATGTAAATTAATGATTTGTGACGTTTTGTATATAGATTCTAAATATATTTTTTTCAAAAAATTTGGAATCAAATTGCACTTCTTTTTCCATCTCATTTGAAAACTAACTTTTTTTCTTAAAACAACATTTTTAAAGAATGACGCTCACTGTATACAACATAACGTTTTTTGTATGAAGAATAAAATTATATTTTTTTCGAATTTAGATTTGTAACTATGATATATAGCACTTTCATTTGATTTCATAGTGTTTTACTAAATATTTTTTCCTTAATCAAGTTTTGAAGTCAAAAAAATTACAATTCAAACATAGGCGGACTATATACAACATAAATTTTTCTGTATATATCGAAATTCAAGATTTTTTTTTAATGGATCAAGGACATCAATACCCAGTCTAAACATATTTTTCAAAATTTTATTTTGATAATCTACTATTTTTCCACATGTGCAAAATAGAGAGCTTCATTTTCGGTGAAAAACCTATGTTTAATAGAACTAAAAAAACACATACATAATAAAATCAAAACATATTAAAATTATATTCGTTGGATAGCTCGTTCTGAGGACTACCATCTTCCAATTGGGTCTGTGAAGTCTCCTCCATTTTCATCCTCAACTTGAGCTTCGAAGGGAAAAAATTTGGAGTTTTTTGTGTCGAAGGGTGGGAAGGTGGGAAAAGGGGGGTTTGAACGAACCTAAAGGCTTCGATTGAAACCCCCTTCCACAATGGAAAACACAGGTTCCCACATTCAAAGGGGTTTTCTCAAACCTTGAGTTCATATGAACCCCCCAAAATGATTTTATTTTGAGTGGGGGCATTTTTTGGAAGTTTTACTTCCTCATTCGAATTGTAAACCACTTTTGTGGGTTCACCTAAGGTCCATGAACCCTTTGTGCTAATTTATGTTGAGTCTTCAACTTTAACAAGAATTATTTGTAGAGGTAGAGACAAAGAAAGACCATGTCACCAATAGAAAATATTTATTTGGAGTTATGCTAATTAGCTTGTTTCTTCATACAAATCTATGTGATGTACAAATTATCCTTAAGGGTGAAATTGATGGCTTGTACCTTTGAACTAGTTGGTATATGTCTTTAGATAGGTGAAGGAGATAGGCCATTCATAGCTTCATATATCATCATCTTCATTGTGATGTAGCAAGTTGTATTATACCACCATTCCTTAAGTGGTAATTATTTGGTCTAATGTTGTTGTTGATTAGAAGTAAAGCAATAAAAATAGGTCTCCAAGCATATATCAACAATTTTTGATCGCTCATCTATCTATGGATGATCTACACATCATATATTGAGTTATGTACTATTGTGGAAAGTGTGTTGAACACAATGAATAATAAGAATAGTAATGTTAAAATATAAAATAATAATTAATTGTGGTACATTTTAGAAATTTGTACATCATAATAGGTTAAACAATTTTTGGAAAAATTATTGATGTAGACAATCCTCAGATCCTACAAATAAAAAAACAAATCCTTTGTACTAGAGATAAAACAAGCACGATAAAATGAAGACATAAGGAATGGTGGAGATTCAAGATCCTTTCACACAAAAACTCTTTGCCTTTTATTATTTTGAACCTACAAATATTACATTCTTCAAAAACTAGCTTCCTACGATAACAACTATCCTCATTTTAACCAACAAAAGCACCTAAATCACTCCTATGTGACTGCACAGTAACTGTAGCCCAAAACATCTAAATCAACTCCTGCATAAACTGCATAGTGACTACAATCTAAAATAAAGGGATCAACACCAAATTAGCTGCTATGCAGATTACAAACAAACAATTGATCAAACTCTAGAATTAACTATTGATCAATAGTCAATCATGTTATGATTGCATCATCCTCCCCATCTTTTAGAATTTCGGAACCTCTTGGTTCAGAGTCATACAAGGGATTTGTCTTGATTTACTTAAGAGTTTGGAATAGATGGTAGTGTTGAAATGCACAAGACAAAATTGAGAGGGGGGGTGAATCCATTGTACCAAATTTCTTTACTTCTAACCTTAATCAATTCCACTTTATCTCAATTTGTTATTAAGTGTAAACATGAAAAGCAAATAACACAAAGCAAACACCAGAGACACTAGATTTACGTGGAAACCCAATGAGGGAAAAACCACAGTGAGGATTAACTCACAACATAGTAATAATGTAATACCAGATACAAAGGCTCACTATCAGAGGGCTCACTGCCTACAATAGGACTCATTGTCTCGAAAGAGGCTCACTGCCTTCAGATAAAGAAAAGATAAATAAAGATCCACCACAATAGTTTCCACATAGTCGCAACTTGATCAAACGATTACACACACCATCAGCTCACTGCTTTCAGGAGTCCAACACATCAAAGTACTGTTGCCTTAATTCACTCTTACACACTCTAATTTTTGTACTTGGTCGCACACTTCACTTGCTTTCTTCTTTCTTCTTCATAATTCACAACATCTTGACTTGCTTTTATACCATCTTCAACCCTAGAAGCATTCTCCAAGGTCGGATACACATCCTCCATTTTCCAAATTCAAA
Organism: Sequoiadendron giganteum; assembly: GCA_007115665.2. Lineage (NCBI taxonomy): Eukaryota > Viridiplantae > Streptophyta > Pinopsida > Cupressales > Cupressaceae > Sequoiadendron > Sequoiadendron giganteum. Next base: position 327,429,261 of record CM021100.1, read on the forward strand.
TTAGGTCGGCTACTCAACATTCTCGCGGTGGATAAGAATGAGAGAGGACCAATTAGACATTTAATTAGGACCCAAACAACATCTTGGATCAATCACACACTTCCTTAATTTGATGCAAATCTTAATGTAACATATAAACACCAATGATCTTTGAAGTACACACATCTACAACAATATGATCACACATGGATCACCGCATCACCAAACATTTTAACATCTCTTAGAAACCTTTAGGTACATTTGCAACAACTGCAACAATCTTCATGCATAGAACACTCTTCAACAATCCATCCAGATCGAGCAAAAAACACACCATAGCTCTGGAACAAGCTTTTCAGAGCACCAAACCACAAGCATGTTTGTCAGAACACAAAGATCATTAGGATTAACCTTCTTCCAGATCTACAAGATTTGAAAAAAAACACTAGAAGACTGTGGAGCAGAGACATCTCTCCTAGGCTACTGACAAACAATTCTTCCAAACAAGTTCACACACCAGTGAACACAACTTTCATTCTCCATCGACCCAGAAGCTAAAACTCAGGATATATCATCCATTGAAGCTCATAAACACTACTACAGATTTGCATAGGCATATGCTTAACATAGAAGAAATGTAGAGCACCATACCAGAACACACACTAAACAATGTCTTCATTATTTCTTAATTTTCTCAAAAGAACTTGGCATCAACACAGCTACAACATCATGAATATAGCTCCATGTACTCTAAGCACTTCTACAATATCTCAAATATACAAGTACTATCTACAAACGCTCTAAACTGTGTTGACATCAATGACAATATTAATAACAACACCACCAAATTCATCCATACTTGCAACAATCTCCCCCTTTGTCATTGATGGCAACACATGATGTGAAAAACCATCAAAGATAACATACATACTACAACCTACTTCTTCTCTTTCTTTTTCAGATTAGACAACCTGCACAAGGGCGGGTGCAAAAAGATGGGTAGCCAATTTGTGGCCAAATTTTTTAATTTTTTTTTAAAGCTCATAATGAGAGTGCGTTATAACACGCTTGCATTATGGCTTGGTGTGACGAGCCTGAGGCCCAGCCACAACGAGCCTGAGAATCGGCCACAACGAGCCCATAAAACGAGCACATTATAATGCGAGCGCATTATAATGCGCTCACCTTATGAGCTATTAAAAGAAAAAAAAGAAATCAAAATCATTCTTACTTAAGTGATTGTGTTTTTTTTGTGCCCGCGGCCAAAACCCTTCATTTTAGCGCTCGCATTTTGGGAGGAGCTATTTTACAAAATTATACATCAAACTATTTTTATTTCATTGTCAGGATGCCGCCACATCAACGAGGAGGTCTGAGAGGTAAGGATTGTTTATTTTTTGTTTTGAATTTGTTAGTTTTAGGTTGTTTTTGATATTTATTTTTTGAATTTGTAGGAGATGTTAATCAACCTGCAAACCCTCCTCAAAATCCTCAACAAGCACAACAACAACAAAATCCTCAAGTTAATCAACCATAACAATAATCTCCTCCACCAATCCCTCAACATCCTCCCGACAGTCAACAAAACTTAATGAGTGAAATTGAGAACAATAAAAAAATTTAAGGATTTAATCGGGAAGTTGAATGATCGAAACAGTTCAACCATGGAAAGAATGAACCTAGCAACTTCACTTAAAGAAATGTTAAAATATGTAGATTCAATCAGCAAACAATTAACTGGTTCGCAAGATAGGGGGCAAGAGGCTAGGGCTTATTACGAGGATAAATTATCATATAAAGATGTAAAAGATTTAAATATTACAAAATTTGATTTATGCTCATTATTCACTGACCTACGCACAAATGAAAATCTTACCCTCAATGCGAAGATGTTTCCTATTCATTGGTGCCACCACCATTAGATTAGGAACATTTTTTGGGATAGATGGTACATGGTTTTTGATTACCCACCATGCAACAATTGTGAAGTCCCACAGTAGTTCCTTAGGAAACTATACTGTGAGTTCATCTTTAAAAAAATCTTAAATTATTTTGATATGAGGGACTTCTAGGGGAGAGGTGGGGGTCGGCTCAAGATAGACACGGTGCATAGCAGGATCTTACGCAGAAAGGGAGACAACCTCTCGGTATGCCACCTCATGAGCACATCGTTATCCCTTTTGTCACGAAGGAGAGTGTCGACGTAGAGACTTTGCAGGCCATCAACTCTTTGACCCAGAGTGTCATCCAGCATGCCAACCCTATTCTACAACACCATCTAGGGGAGTCTTCGAGTGGTGGGTTTTGATCCCATTTGTGTCAATCTTGTGGGGTGACTTGTTCATATGACCCCATTGACACTCAGGAGGCTTCTATGCAAAATCTGTCTACAGTTATGGAGATGGCAAAGGTAGCTGAAATTTTGCATGAGGCCTATGGCATTGATACTCAGGTAAAAGTTAGCATGTTCATTGAATTTAATTTATTAAATTTTGATTTTGAAATGCAAGATTAACTAATTTAGTTTTATGATTTTAATAAAATTACAAGGTCATAGTGTTGATACTGGATACATTGGCCCTACACCTGCTTATTTCTCCATTGCACCTACCGTTGAGGTATGTAGTAAACAATTATAAATTTATTACATGTTAATAGCATTGTTTTATGAATGGTATTTCAATATGTGATTTTGGATGTTGAATAGTCTAATATTGGAGGTTTCGAGGGAACACCTCTCAGTGCCAGTGGATTTAGTCAAACCTACATGTAGGTAATAGAACAAAGAGTTTAACTAATGAATTGTACTTACTGGATTTGTGTAGTTTATACTCATATTGTTGATTACGTTGCATTGCACATCTTTCAAACTCAAAGCATTACTTCACATTCCATAACTAATAACTAGATGTTGATAGATGAAAAAATTTCAACTACAATATAGCTATTTAGAAAGTCAACATAAGCAGTGATGCAATTAATTCACATAGCATAAGTAATAAGTGGGAGAAGCTTCTAATTGCATTTTCTTGTCATCGAATTCCATGAGACCACATTTTACTGAGACATCTTTTCAAACAATTCACTTCCTTGTCTATGCTATGGATGCTTGGAAGGAATATATGAGAGAATAATAGTAACCAATAGCATAGACAAGGCAATGAGTTGCTTGAAAAAATGTCTCAAATAAATACAGTCTCATGGTGATGTTCATCACCACTAGACCCAATTTCTTTGAGGCATTTTTTCAAACAGATCACCACCTTTTCTATGCTACCACATTTTCATACATGTCTACCAAATCATTTTATCAAACAATTCATTTCCTCACTACTATGGCTAAAAGATTAAAAAAGGTGTTTTCCAACTAACTATGGATGCTTGGAAAAAATATATCAATTCATAATAGTAAGCAATAGCATAGACAAGGCAGTGAGTAGTTTGAAAAAATTCCTCGAAGAAATGTGGTCTCATGGTGATGGAATGGCAGTGAGTAGTTTAAAAAATTTCCTTGAAAAAATGCGCTCTCATGGTGATGGAATGCCATTCCATCACCATGAGACCACATTTCTTCGAGGCATTTCTTCAAAGAGCTCACCACCTTTTCTATGATACCACATTTTCCATACATGTGTACCAAAGAATTTCATCAAACTACTCACTCCCTTGCTACTATGGCTAAAAGCCTAAAATAGCTGCTTTCCAACAAACTATGGATGCTTGGAAAAAATTATATCAAAGCATAATAGTAAGCAATAATACCATAGAAAAGCCAATGAACTATTTGAAAAATTCCTGAAAGAAATGTGGTCTTATGGTGATGGAATTCCATGACGTGCATTTGTTTGTAATGGCATTCCATTGCCATGAGACCCCATTTCTTTGAGGCATTTTTTCAAATAGTTTGATGCCTTCTCTATGCCACCACAGTTATCCTACATGTCTATGAAAGCATTTTATCAAATGGTTCACCGACTTGCTGCTATAGGTAAAATCCTAAAAATATGTGCTTTCGAACAAGATATGGATAGAGAAAATAGTAAGCATGATAGTCATATATATATAGTTTAATAAGTACTCAAAATTTTGTTCATTATCTCATACATTATAAGTCATGACATGGATCGCTATTGTAGTTTTCGTGATTGAATAATTTGTTGTTTTATTTTTAGATGTTGCAATAGGAAACACCTATGAATGTTCAAAGGGAAATGGAGATCGGTGTTTCATCTGCTATAGAATATTCAATGGCTCTGACAAGGGAGGTATGAGGAAAATTACTAAATTTCAATTTACATTCGTTGTTATAGATGAACTAGTTAGTGAAAAATCAAACCATTATTGATTCATAGTTTAATTTCTATTTGGTTGGTTTATACAGGGCTTCAACATGCTTCAATATGGGCATTTGAATATTTCCCTTGTGGAGAGTGATCATTTGATGGCTGTAAGTGATTATTTTGTTAAATATATCATTTTTTTAATGTAATTTTTATATATTAATGTTTTTACTTCTTATTGTAACAAATAAGACTTGAGCAAGAACTAAACCCTACGAGGAGCACCAAGAGCACTCATTGACTGCAATATAAATGAGTGATAAACGCATCGCCATCCAATCGACAAGCAAAGGGTAAAAGTTTATTTCGAGAGCATGGAGAGGGATGACTTTTGATTCCAGAGCTCTTTGTTGTATGCCTATATGACATTTTTGTACATATTTTGTATTGGATATATTTGACATTGCATGCTTATATGGCATTATCGTAAGCCTATATGGCTATTTTGTACCTATATTTTATACTTATATCGACATATATTGATGTATGTCTACATGGATATTTGGTTAATACAAATCTTTTTTATTGATGGTGTCCATATTTGGATTATAAATCCATGGTTCAATAGATATGAGTTACATGTATTCAAGTGTATACTTTACAACTTACGTGTATACTTTTTGACTTACGTGTATTCCAATGTATAGTTTGTGACTTGCGTGTTTTCATGTGTATACCTTGTATTCATGCATATATTTTATATTAATTTGTGTATACTGTGTATGCATGTGTATACTTCAAGACTTATATATGTTTTTAAGTACTTGTGCCTCCCTTATTCACATGTGCATGCTTGACTTATTCACATGTATACTTATTAATTGGTTAGCCCTAGAATTGACCATTGTTTTCTTTCATGGTTTGTCTTGAATATTAATTGATTGATGCTAAACAACTTATTAGTCGATGCTAAACAACTTCAATACTTCTAGGAATACTGGTAGAGTTACAAATTCCAAAATTGCACAAATTAAAAACAAAGATTAACTGTAAATAAATGCATTGATTATTAACTTGATAATTGATTAAGAATGAGTATAAAATATATCAAGAGATGAGCCTTCTAGAATAACAACTGTCAACTAGAAAATAGGCAAAGCATTCCCAATACTTTGAAAGTAATAATCCACCCAAAATTGCAACGAGAGAGAAGGCTTATTTAAGATCCTTGAGCATTGTATTTCCTAATGCTCCTTGTTTCTTACATATCTCAATTCAGTTTAATCCAAAGAGTTCGATGAATTTTTTTATCTAAAAGCAAAAATACGTAACTTTCAATTGGTATTCCATGAAATGTTTCATAAAAAGATTCAAATATATTTAATTCTTTGATTGGAACAACTCAATTAAGCATAGGATACATAATCTTCACAACACTTGCAAAACATAATATTCATAGTAGATGAAGTAGCTAACTTCTTTACACATTATCATACAAACAACATATAAACATGTTGAAAGATTTATATGTCAACATTTTACAATATTATTTCTTGTATAAGAAATGGACTTGGAAGAAAACAAGTCATAATTTATAAGACAAATAAGAAATGGACTCAATAGTGGAAACTTTATTTATCACAACGAATAATAAAAGTACACGAGAGAATCACTTGTTTCTCTTATAATCCAATTTTCAAGCATAACAAATCATTTCAAATGAAAATGACAAAATACTTTACAACCAAAGTTGTTAATTGAGGAAAAATAAAATATTTTGAAGTTCCACCATTGTACGCATTTACAATTGGTTATATATTGTTGTAAGGGCAAGGATGATAATTGAAAAACGTCTTGCGCTTGCTAGACATGAGGATGATCATATGCTTTTTGTGTGGAAAACTCAGACTTTTCAATCATCGTGTGTATGTTTCTTTTTTTGATTCTTTTGCATGCCATCATAAGGGATCAAGTCGGTTGAACATAGCTCGGAGTGATTCTATATGTTTGGGTGTGAAAGAGTTCTATGTCTAGCGTAAACGTACCCATCAAGACGTGTTGGAGTAGTTTTTTGGTCACACAAATTGCAAAATGAAAGTTGCACCACTTTGCAACTTTACACTGCTTGTATTTGACACTTTTTCCATTAAGTGAAAATTGGACACCACAAGAAAATGGCTTCAAGATAACAAAAAACAAGAGAGGTATTGTAGAGGGGCCCAATGCAATCCCGTAGGCTCAGACTGAGAGTTCATAAGTATCATGATTTTTGAGTAATAACCTATCAAAGATTGCTTCCCTTTTGCATTTTGGACCCTTAAGGGATCAAGTCGGTTGAACGTAGCTTGGAGCGATTTCGCGTGTTTGGGTGTGAAAGAAGACCATTCTTAGCGTAAAATTATCCATCTGGATACGTTGGAATAGTCTGTTTGGTCACACGAGTTACAAAATGAAAGTTGCACCACTTTGCAACTTTCAATTACTTGCATTTGACAACTATTTTTCTAAGTAAAAATTTGTCACCACGGAAAAATTCCTATGAGATAGTGAAAACCGAGAGAGGTTATTGTAGAGGGGCACAACATGATTTCATTGGGTCAGACAGGAAGTTTCTAAGCATCATGGTATCCAAGTAACATCATGCTGAAGTTTATAGCTATTTTGCGCTTTGGACTCTTAAGGTATCGATCTGGTTGAATGTAGCTCGAAGCAATTCTGCGTGTTTGAGTGTGAAAAAAGGACTATGGCTAGCGTAAAAATACCTATTCAGATATGTTGGAACAGTCTATTTGGTCACACAAGTTGTAGAACGAAAGTTGCACCACTTTGCAACTTCCAACTACTTGCATTTGACAACTTTTTCTCTAAGTGAAAATTCGCCACCACGGGCAAATGCCTTTAAGATAGTGAAAATTGAGAGAGATTATTGTAGAAGGGCCCAATGTGATCCCATAGGCTCAGACGATAGGTTTCTAAGCATCGCGATATCTGAGTAACAACATACTAAATTTTGTAGTTATTTTGCACTTTGGACTCTTAAAGGATCAATCTGGTTGAACGTAACTCGAAACGATTCCATGTGTTTGGGAGTGAAAGAGGACTATGCCTAATGTAAACATACCTATTCAAATGCGGTGGAATAGGGTTTTTGGTCACACTAGTTACAGAATGAAAGTTGCACCACTTTGCAATTTTCAACTACTTGCATTTGACAACTTTTTTCTCAAGTGAAAATTCACCACCACGAGAAAATGCCTCGAAAATAAAAAAAATTGAGAGAGGTTATTGTAGAGGGGCCCAACGTGATCTCATACGCTTAGATGAGAAGTTTCCAAGCATCATGGTCTTTGAGTAAAAACATGTTGAAGCCATTTTGCATGTTGGACTCTTAAGGGATCGATTCGGTTGAACGTAGCTTAAAGCGATTATGTGTGTTTGGGTGCGAAAAATGACTATGCTTAGTGTAATCATACATATTTAGACACGTTGGAACAATCTGTTTGGTCACACGAGTTAAGGAACGAAAGTTGCACCACTTTGCAACTTTGCACTACTTGCATTTGACACTTTTTCTATCAAGTGAAAAATGGACACCACGAGAAAACCACTCTGAGATAACAAAAACCAAGAGAGGTTATTGTAGATGGGTCCAGCATGATCCTGTAAGCTTAGATGAAGATTTCGTAAGCACCATGGTTTCCAAATAATATCCCGTCAAAGTTTGATGCCCTTTTGCATTTTAGACCCTTAAGGGATCGAGCCAGTTGAACGTAACTCACAGCGATTCCACGTGTTTGGGTGAAAAAAAATACCATGCCTAACATAAATATACTCATCTAGATGCGTTAGAATAGTTCGTTTGGTCACACGAGTTATAAAACGAAAGCTGCAGCACTTTGCAACTTTACACTGCTTGCATTTGACACTTTTTTCATCAAGTGAAAACTAGACACCATGGAAAAATGACTCTGAGATAATAAAAAATGAGAGAGGTTATTGTAGAGGGGTCGAACATGATATTGTAGGATAAGATGAAGAGTTCTAAAGTGTCACGATTTTTGAGTAATAGTTTATCAAAGAATGATGCCTTTTTGCACTTTGGACTCTTAAGGGATCAATCCAGTTGAACGTAGCTCGAAGTGATTCTGCGTGTTTGGGTGCGAAAGAGAACCACTCCTAACATAAACATACCCATTCAGATGCATTGCAACATTCTTTTTGGTCACACGAGTTGTAAAATGAAATTTGTACCACTTTGTAACTTTACATTGCTTAGAATTGACACTTTTTCCATCAAGTCAAAATTGGACACCACGAAAAAATAATTCTGAAATAACAAAAATCAAGAGAGATTATTATAGAGGTGCCATAGGTGATCCTGATACCTCAGACGAAATGCCTGTAACTAACACAGTATACAAGTAACAAGTCGTCAAATATTGTTGCCTTTTTGCAATTTGGACTGTTAAAGGATTATGTTACTTGAATTATAAATGTTTGAGGGCAACAATAAATTTCAATATTTGAGTAAATCTCATTACAAGTGTTTATTTCAATAGACTGTATGATATATTGATATTGATATATGATCATTAGGTTGATTAGTTTTAATAAATAAAGTTTTTATAATTAGTTAGATTGTATGCTAGTTATATTGATGCAGAATAGGCTATCAAAACACTATAACTCCCTCAAATCTTGATGAAATCACATGAGAGAAGATGCAAATGAAAGGTAGTTCAATCCTCCATCAATTCCAATGCACAAATGAGCACTTCCAAGCTGTACCAAAATGTGCAAGTTGTTGTAGTAGCAAAATTCAATGTAGGAAAACATAGAAAACAGTGAATCTTTGTTATTCAATCCTCCAAATGTACAATTTTTGCAACTTTACCAAATTGACTCAAAATGACTCCTCCTAACCTAAATCAACACAAAATATCACAACATGATCATAAAGACCTTATTTCAAAACAAAAACATACCCTTAAACATAAAGACATTACATAATAAATCCTTTTTACAAAATGAAGGCCCACGTGCCCTGTACCATAGGCACAATGCCTTAGGTACTTCGTTCTCACAGACCTTTTACAATTTCACTCATACATTCAATATTCTCTTCTAATGTATACATCATATGTGTTCATGATGAAGTTAACTTCAAATGAGTAATTTGAGATTTCTTCACTAAGCTTCACATGCTCTTTTATAATGGCTTCAAATCAGAATTGAGATTTTTCAATCTATCATCAAAATAAGGATGTTGTATTGTTTTATTGGCTGAGATTCTCTTCGATGACTCATAAATCAAAATTTTCTACAAGGAGAGACCAATCAATTTTTAGTAGTTTACTTACAAATACGCAAAGTAAAAGAAGAAAAAAAAAAAAAAGCATCCAAAATGGAAATGAAATGAAAATAGATGGAAGGCACTTACACACAACAAATCCACACCGTTTGGTTCCAAATCAGGAACAACAAGACATAAATCTTGATGCTTCCATTGACAATAAGCATGTCAGTCTCTCAACTTATTCACTCTTGGTCATACATATTCACTGGGAGTTCCAAAATACCTTTGCACACAACACCTCTCATGAATAGAATAACTTGAAATTTGAGATGATTTTATAATGTCTACATCATAGGTGATCATGATAAGGTTAACTTCAAATGAATAACTTGAAATTCCCTCACCAAGCTTCACACACACTTTTATACTGGCTTAAAATCATATTTGAGATTTGTCAAGATCATCAAAATAAAGATATTGCATTGTTTTTTTGGATGAGATTCTCTTGGATGGTTCATAAATCTTCATTTTTTGTAAGGGGATACCAATCAATTTTTAGTAGGTTACTTACAAATAGGTAAAGTAAAAGAAAATGATAACATTGCAATCAAAAAAATTAATGTGCATACAAGTATAAACTAATAAGAACCAATAATTCATACTTACAAATTAATCCAACGAACTATCTAGGTTTGCTCTACTCTTTAATGTTGCAAGTATTGCCTCATGGTCAGACTCACGGACATTCCACAACGTTTTATTCAAAGGTCTACCCTCATATTTGGTCAAACAAACATTGGATGCCATGACAAGGTTTGAGTAATGAAGAATCTTACAATGCGTGTCAAAGTCTTGAAACAACCAATGTTTAACACTCTTATGTGGTTACCTTCTAAGTCACGTTCCAATAACAACAACTGACCCTGTAGAGTATTCAATGTTTTCTCCATCTATAACTGGGGCCTCCAATTTCTTTTTGGGCTCAACACGAAACAAGCAGTAGTATGTTCCCTCTTTGTTATCTTCATCTGCAATAACTGCATAAGCATGCTCTGCATTGATATGTGCAATAAATCTCTTGAAATTAGTCAACATTACGAATACACTACAAAGTAAGATAACAATCAAAATTTCAAAAACTAAGCAAGTAGATATATTACCTGGTTGAGTTAGATTTGATGCGTGGTCAAAGTCGACCGATGATTCCATCTATGTTAGTTCCAATGTCGTCGGAGGGCGATAATTGTGAAGTGGGCTTAGATAACTTTTCAACCATTTGTCAACTCACTTCTCTGACTCACAATCATTTCAACCTTGCATTGTACATGAATAAAAGTGTGTCATCTTTCATGTATGAGTACTCCATGAACCTGCATCTAAGATAAGAGTGTAGCTCACTCGTTCCTATTTGTGTACAACAATCCTCATATGGTGCAATGTTAGTATCATCCATCAACCAAAAATATTTATGAACTGAAGATGTACCTTCATTACCTGGACCCATTGAAGCATTACACCACTTGACGATTGATTGTGTATATATCAACTTTACACTATCTTTATACTTTAACTCTTCTCGTGCTAATGCTCTATTCACACATACTCCTACAACATCATGCTCCCCTTTTCCATGCTTGGCCTCACAAAAGTTCCACATATGTTCAACACCTATAATGATATGCATCCTGCTCAACCAGTAGAACGTGCACGAGTTTTTGAACTGTGTTGCATAGTTATCTGACCATATTATATGTCAATCACATTCTATGCCCCTCTAAGCCAAATCACTGTAGAATATATAGAAGCAACCTTGCACAAACTTTGGAGAATGTGTGTGATCATCACTAATATAAAAGTGATACTCCCTCAATACCTTCCTTTAGTCCTTTGTACTATCAACTGCATGAATGAATGTTATGTGCAAAAATATCAAAACCTGTGTGGAGTTGTAATACTGTGATTGCACCTCACATTATGGTTGTAGAGTGTAGTTCTCTGCAAATTCAACCACTGATACTATGTTTCCAAATGAAAAGGTGTCCTTGCATAGCTTGAATTGTGTGTCCAGCCATCAGGCTCTATGAGTATGTCTTGCATACTCATACACTATGTTGTCACAAAACATGGACATAAAATGATACACTAGAATATTCTGAATAACCAAATCACACCTTTTTGCTTGAGACCCATATTTTGTAATGTATGCCTCTGTTTTATATTTCCCAAACTCTACTAGTTTTTGTCCCACCTCATATTTGTTTTTCATATGTTGACATATTGGCATACGTTGCAAGCTATCACAATGCTCGCATGAACCATCCAAGCATGTTGTCTTATAGAATATTTGGCCATCCTTTATTTCACATAATTTTTTTGATAAGAACTCTCTTGTTGATGTTGGTGGGGATTTTATGCCACAATCCTACAAAACGTCATTAGTATACAAATCTAAACATATAGAACAATAGACATCATAATAGTTAAAGAATTCAATATATAGTCTACAACAACAAGTAGTGCGTGTGTGATTTATCTCAAACATAAAAAGGTTTAATCATTTCAAAATATCTTTGACAAATACTAATTTGAGGATAATCTTATTGAAATTTATGGAAAAATTGGGTTTGAGTCATATCCAAAAAATGTTTTGGATGTGGCTCACGATTCTGACTACCGATTCTCCTTCTTACAACATTCCTTTGATTTAGAGATGGCCTTGTGTTATTCTTCCAACAATCTTCAATTAGTGTCCTCAATGCTTCAACAACTTTTTTATCTTTTCGTGGTAATCTCCCTAAGAATGTCCATAATTCATTTGAATTGATGCCCTCAATTCTTTGCCACCTTTGAACGGCTCTTGATAAAGTTTATCTACTAATTCTCATTTGTTCACTCGTCTTTCTAATGAGACGAGCTCTCTTTGTTTGACTACTTACCAAACTTGATGTAATGACACATCGTATGACATTACTATCCTTTGAGCGTGAGGTCTTACCCACACTCTCCTAAGCATCCATTAGATTCTTCACAATAATATTTTCACTTGACGCATTCAATGTTTTCAACCCAAGAGTATTCATGATGTTTCTATACTTTATACCTCGCATCATTTCAACAAATAGTTAACATCTTGTAGTCTCACTTATCCTTTCAAAGAACGATTTCCAAATGTTATCAACATATCTTCTACAAGTGTGTGCTTGAATCTTACCTTCTATGTGCTACAAAATATCCTCATCAATATTAATCAAATACTTTGGCTTTCTACGCAAAATTCTAGGTGATGTTCTCTTAGGTACATACATCTCAACATTAGGAATTTCATCAATATTTAATTAAGGTGGGCTAGATTGTGTACCTTCGATTGAAGGTGGATAGAAGACATACCTTGAGGTTCACGTGGGGATGATGGCATACCTTGTTCGTTAAATCTGAGTGATAATGTAGTCTCAAATTGAGATGCGGTGGATGGTGTCCAACCATATTCAATTGCGATAGATGGTGTACCTCCATATTCACTTGTGGTAGATGGTGTCCCTCCATATTCACTTGTGCTTAATAGTGTCCCTTCGCATTCACTTGCAATAGAGGGTGTGTCTCCAACTACGGTATCCAAATCTGTCTTACCATGATGCTTTCACATTTGTGTCCTTTGTGCTGCCAATGCCTATTCTTTTTTTTTTATGGCTGAGGTAACTCTTCAGTTGGCTTGTTTTCGGAAATCGTATCCAATTTCTTCTTTTCATGATATGTCGCCACCTATTCTTTCCCCTTTGGTTTTTTGGTTTCATACTCTTCGTTTGTTAGTTTATTCCTTGTTTGTTTCTTTAGCATGACAGATAATTTTACCTGTAGCATGGTAATGAGATGAATATTAGTTCCTAAAAAATGTATCCATTCAGATAAATGAAATATATGCCATTCAAGGCTTCATAAAAAATACTTACAATCATCCTATATAAGAGTATTTCTAGCATAGACAATGGTCACATGAATTTTTTCAATGGAATGCCTTAAAGAAATGTGGTAATGTGGCATGCCATGATTGCAAGATAGGCTCAAGTTTTAAAATGCCTTGAAAGGCTCAAAGCAAGGTTGGAATGATTGTATTTGAAGTTGAAACAATAACAAAACACTATTTTTCCTTGCCTTTTACTAGTAATTTGTTGTTGCAGACCTCTGTACGAGTTTTTACTAAGTATTTTTGCTCTGAAATGTTTTGAATCTTGTGGGGGCATGACTTAAGAGAGTTATAGTTTTTTTTTGGGTTGAATTCGTCAAGTTAGAAGATTTTTATTGCAATCTTTTTGGGAACGGGTCTGTAAACCCTGTTTAGAGGGTTTGGTGTAACAAAATGGGTTTTTAGGCCATTCCACCGAGTGAAATTTAAAATAACTTGGTGTAATGGCATGGTTAGATGTAGAATGTTTTTTTTAAGTGGTTTCTAAGAGCAGGGAGGGTAGTTTTGTAGAATTTGGAATGATGCCCTAGGTGTTTGCAGTCAAGTTTTGAGCCAAAATGGTGGCTAAGAAAAGAAGTTTGATGAAATTACAGTGTTAAAGGATGGGAGATGGTTGCAATAGCATAGGAAGACCTTAAATGATGTGTTTGAAGTGTTCACAAAGTGGTTGGAGGTTTGGAGAATAGAGTTTCAATAAACCCTCATTGTGCAAGCCTAAATAGGCCTAAAACAAGGTTTTAGTGGTTTGTGGACTTGGTAGGCATTTCTCTGGTTAAAATTTGTTGATTTAATGTATTTTGGGGCTGGTTGAGGTTTGGGAATGAAATTTTGTGATTGGGGTGGAGGTTACATAGTAGTTGTTTTGTAAAAGTGGCCTAATTTGGCCATGGGGCAGCGTAGCGGCAGTGATTTGGGGTTGATGGTCCAAAGTGGCCCTAAGAGACTTTAAGATATGATAAAATATGCCTTAATGGGTATATGAAATTCCCATTCTTTTGTGGGTTTTGGAATTTCTTTTGGAAGTTCTGAAGAAAATTATTTGTTTGCAATGCTACAAGAGAAACTTGAAGGTATGATGAAATAAGGTCAAGTTGAGGTTTTATGAATTGAAGAATTGTTGGATTTGGTTTGAAAAGTGTTGTTTTGAGGTTTTCTTCCCTGCTCTACATCACAACCCTACCGCATTGCCAAGCTAATGGAGCATTAGCAAGCTAGCTCACTCACTAGCTTGCCAATGTGGTAGAGTTGAGAAGGTAGGGGCAGCTTATGTCTCATACAAATGGGGTATCACGGTGATATACTCATCAGCATGAGACCCCATTTCTATGAGGCATACGCTGCCCCTACCTTCTCAACCACACCGCATTAGCAAGCTAGTGGAGCATTGGCAAGCTAGCTCACTCACTAGCTTGCTAATGTGGTAAGGTTGATAAGGTAGGGGTAGCGTATGCCTCATAGAAATGGATTCTCACGGTGATATAAAGCTAATGGAGCATTGGCAAGCTAGATCACTCACTAGCTTGCCAATTCAGTAGGGTTGATAAGGTAGGGGTAGTGTATGCCCCTACCTTCTATGAGGCAGCGTATACATCATCGTGAGACTCCATTTCTATGAGGCATACATTGCCCCTACCTTCTCAACCATACCACATTGGCAAGCTAGTGAAGCATTGGTAAGCTAGCTCACTCACTAGCTTTCCAATGTGGTAGGGTTGAGAAGGTATGGGCAGCGTATGCCTCATAGAAATGGGGTCTCACGGTGGTAGAGACCCCATTTCTATGAGGCATACGTTGCCCCTACCTTCTCAACCCTACTGCATTGGGGTCTCACTCACTCGCCTGCCAATGTGGTATGGTTTAGGGGGTAGGGGCAAATGCCTCATAGAAATGGGGTCTATGAGGCATATGTTGCCCCTCCCGCATTAGCAGGCTAGTGAGCTCACTAGCCTGCCAATGCGGTAGGGTTGAGAAGGTCTCACTAGCCTGCTAATGCGATAGGGTTGAGAAGGTAGGGGTAGCATATGCCTCATATAAATGGGGTCTCACGGTGATATACTCATAACCATGGGACCCCATTTCTATGAGGCATACATTGCCCCTATATTCTCAACCCTACCATATTGGAAAGCTAGTGGAGCATTGGAAAGATAGCTCACTCACTAGCTTGCCAATGTGGTAGGGTTGAGAAGGTAGGGCCAATGTATGCCTCATAGAAATGGGGTCTCACAATGCCAATGTGGTAGGGTTGATAAGGTAGGGGTAGTGTATGCCTCATACAAATGGGGTCTCATGGTGATATCACTGTGAGACCCCATTTCTATGAGACATACGCTGCCCCTACCTTCTCAACCTTACCAGATTGGTAAGCTAGTGAGTGAGCTCACTACCTTTCCAAGCTCACTAGCTTGTCAATGCTACCACATTTTGCATACATTTATATGAAAACATTATTGTCAAACAATTCACATGCTTTGTCCATGCTTCCATTTTGAGCCATGATCGCAAGATAGGCTGCACCTTTCCCCATGTTGCTAGCTTAGCCTTGAATAAAGAGTCTTGAAATAGTGGAGAGAAGGGTTAGAATCCCTTGTAGGTAGACTAATAAAGGAAACATTTAAAATATATCACAACTTTAGTGATGAGGTAGATTTAGTGATGAGGTAAATTTAGAAATAGAGATGAAAACCAAAATAGTTACAAAGATTTATCAATGTGGGAGGAGTATATTCTAATTTTTTAGAGACATGTATGGAAAATTTGGTAGCATAGACAAGGCAATCAACTACTTGGTATGATTGTTTGAAAAAAAACCTCAATGAAATTTTTGGAGAGTGGTATGCACATCCATAATAAAGGATTGAGAAATGATGTTTTATTTTACTTCCTTAAAAATTATGGCATAGATATGTGTATACAAAATGTTGAAGCATACACAAGATAAGTCAATTATTCAATAACAAAATGCCTCAAAGAGATGTGGTTTAAAAATGTAATTGGCAAGTGTATAGAATTGTGTAATTTAAAATGTACATTGACAACCTAAGGTTATAATGACAAACAAACAATGATCAACATGGAATATGAAAAAAAGCCATAATAGAATGAAAGAAAATCTATAAAGACTTCACAGACCTAAAAAACCAGAGTTTCAAATGGAGGAGTTCTACCCAATTATGTAGCCTTTGCTTCTTCTTTCTTCAAACTCCTCAACAATTTGACTTTTACGAAAGCTTGTTCCCCTCCAAAATTTAATTGTATATCACTTTTGAATGGAATTCAAACTTGAATTGATATTATATTCCTTTCAACATGAAAACTCTGTTATTTCATGCAAAGGTGGTGGAAAGATCATGAAAAAGGTGGTGGAATGTGAAAAACATGCATGCACAATTCACAACATCATCAAAAAGATACTTTTGTCGGAGATCATGCAAAATCAGGAGAATATGCAGAATGTGGGCCTTGATATCACGGGTATATTGAGTTTTTTACCATTTTTAGAGCAATCCAAAATGCACTCGCATTATAACACACTTGCATTATAACGCAAACACATTATTTCTTGCTAAAAACAATCATATCTCTACTTCTTCAAAACGTGCTCGCGTTATGAGAAAATTGGTTTTTTAGAGATTTCTTTTCTCTCTTTGTCTATACCCTCTACCCTAATTTTATCTCTCTCCTCTACACTTATACCCTAATTCTATCTCTCTCCCCTCTATCCTTAACCCTTAACCCTTATACCCTAATTCTATCTCTCTCCCCTCTACCCTCTACCCTTAACCCTTATACTCCCTCCCTCTCTCTCTCAAGTCTCTCCCTCCTACCCCCTCTCCCTCTTTCAAGTCTCTCTCTCTCACTCACTCATATCTCTCTGCCCTCTACCCTCTACCCTTAAGCCTTACCCCCTCTCCCTCTCTCAAGTATCTCACTAACTCACTCCATCTATCCCTCTCAAGTTAGGTTATCAATTTCACCGAATTGGCAATGCAATGGCTTGTTTGAAAAAATGGGTCCAAGAAATGAGGTCATCACCGAGAGACCCCATTTCTTGAACCCAATTTTCAAATAGGCAACTACATTTCCAATTTCACCAAATTGACAAGCTAGTGGGTGAAATTGGCATCCTAACTTGGCCTGTTTGAAAATATGGGTCCAAGAAATGGGGTCTCCTGCTGATTATCACCAAGAGACCCCATTTCTTGGACCCATTTTTTCAAACAAACCACTACATTTCCAATTTCACTGAATTGACAAGCTAGTGGGTGAAATTGACATCCTAACTTGGTTTGTTTGAAAAAATGGGGTCTTCCGGTGATGTAAACTCAATTTCTTGGACACATTTATTTCAAATAGGCCATTGCATTACCAATTTCACCAAATTTGCAAGCTAGTGGGTGGAATTGGCATCCTAACTTGTCCTCTTTGAAAAAATGGGTCCAAGAAATGGGATCTCCCAATGATGTGAATCACTGGGTGACCTAATTTCTTGGACCCATTTTTTCAAACATGCCACTACATTGCCAATTTCATTGAATTGGCAAGGTAATGAGTGAATTTGGCATCCTAACTTGGTCTGTTTGAAGATACCCCATTTCTTGGACCTATTTTTTTCAAATAGACCACTACATTGCCAATTTCACCGAATTGGCAAGCTAGTGGGTGAAATTGGAAACCTAACTTGGTATGTTTGAAAAAATGGGTCCAAGAAATGGGGTCTCCTAGAATCTGGATTATCTTGGTGGTGATTCTAGGAGACCCCATTTCTTAGACCCATTTTCTCAAACAGACCAAGTTGGGTTTTACATCACCGATAGACCCCATTTCTTGGATCCATTTTCTCAAACAGGTCGAGTTAGGTTGCCAATATCACCTCAAACCTATACCTCAACCCTTAAACCCTAAACCCTCAACTCTTCAATCCTAAAGCTTTAAACCCTCTACCCTCTACCCTCTACCCTATACATTAAACCCTCAACCCCTATACCCTCTACCCTCTACCCTCTACCCTATACATTAAACCCTCAACCCCTATACCCTCTACCCTATACATTGGACCCTCAAACCATTACCTTAAACCCTAAACCCTCAACCCTAAACTGTCAACCCTAAACCCTTAAACCTTAAACCCTTAAACCCTCTACCCTCTACCCTCAACCCAATAACCTACACCATCAACCCTATAGGTCTTCAACCCTATACCGTCAATTATCTTTCTCACTCACTCTTCCTATGCATAAGAATCTCAACCTCAATCCGTCAACCATATGTACCCTCAACCCTTTATCCTTCAACCCAATACCCTAATCCCTCAACCCTACAGGTCATCAACCATATACCCTCAATTCTCAACCCTCTACCCTATACATTGGATCATCAACCCTCATATATCTTTGTCCCTTCGTTCTCTTCTCTCCTCTCTATCTCAATTCTCCCTTCATCTCTCTATCCATCCATCCATCCCTCCCTCTCTACCTTAATCCCTCAACCCTAAACCCTCAACCCTTAAACCCTTAAACAATAAACCCTAAAACCTTACACCCTAAACCCTTAAACCCTCTACCCTCTACCCTCAACCCAATACACTAAACCAACAACCCTATAGGTTCTCAACCCTATAATTTCACTCTCTCTCACTCCCTATCTCCCCTCTACCCTCTACCCTCTACCCTAAACACTAAACACTAAACCCTCTACCCTCAACCCTTAAACCCCTAAACCTGCTTACTAAACTCTCAACCCTTAATCCATAACCCCTTAAACCCTAATCCCTCAACCCCTATACCCTCTACCCTATACATTTGACCCTCAACCTTAATCTCCCAATCCTCTACCCTCAACCTTAAACTCTCAACCATTAAACCTTCTACCCTTTACCCTCTATCCTATAAACCCTTAAACACTCAACCTTTAAACCCTAAACCCTTAAACCCTCTACCCTCTACTCGCAATCCTCTACCCTCTACCCTCTACCCTCAACCCTTAAATCCTTAAACCCACTTAGTAAACTCTCTACCCTAATCTCTCAACCCTCTTGACCCTTAAACCCTAATCCCTTAACCCTTATACCCTCTACCCTATACATTGGACCTTCAACTCTATACCCTCAATCCTCTACCCTCAACCTTCAACCCTTAAACTGTCTACGCTCTACCCTATACATTGGACTCTCAACCCCAATCCTTCAACCATATAAACCCTCAACCCAATACCCTAATCCTTCAACCCTATAGGTCAACCCTATACCCTCTATTCTTAACCCTCTACCCTATGCATTGGATCCTCAACCCTCATATATCTGTGTCCCTCCCTCCTCTTCTCTCCTCTCTATCTCACTTCTCCCTCCATCTCTTTATCCATCCATCCCTCCCTCTCAACCCTAAACCCTTAAACACTCAACCCTAAACCCTAAACCATCAACCCTTAAACCCTCTACCCTCTACTCTCAACCCAATATCCTCTACCCTAAACCCTAATCCCTCAACCTTTAAATCCTTAAATCCAAGAAAAATCTACCCTAATCCCTAAACCCTCAACCCTAATCCCTTGACCCTATACCCTATACCCTCAATCCTCTACCCTCAACCTTTAACCTTCAACCCTCAACCCTTAAACCCTCTACCCTCTACCCTCTACCCTATACATGAAACCCTCAATCCTTAAACCTTAAAACCTTAACCCCTATACCCTCTACCCTTTACATTGGACCCTCATCCTAATCCTTCAACCATATACCCTAAACCCTCTACCCTCAACCCTAAACCCTTTAACCCTAAACCCTTAAACCTCCTACCCTCTACCATCGACCCTAATCCCTCAA